>JAUELF010235357.1:1245-13107 GCA_031471495.1 Clinocardium nuttallii
CTTCTCGCCTTCTATGGCTTTTCTGTTTCAGGAATCATGACTCTATACCTATACCCCCCCCCCCCTGCGACAGAATATGTCGGCCCGGTTAGTGTGCAAGGACTTCGAAGGCTGATGTGTTACGATACGAAGATGGATACAATCTATGAATGAAAGTATAATTATAGAATATAGTTGAAAACAGTATTGAAAAATGAGAAATTACTCATTATGAGCAATTACTTCTTTCTAACAATGTTTTCGAATGTACATCGGTGTAAATTAATACAGCTGTGAAACTATTCAGGAAATTATTAATTCGAGCAGTTTACACGTTAACACGTTAATTCTCAATGATGTAAAATGTTACAGTATTTACTAAGATAGTTTATGTATTTTACTTTATTTATCAGACTTGTCTAAACAGTACACATCAGATTGACGGATACTAACGCATACATCTGTATAACGTTTTTCCAACATACAACAACTGTGTAGCTGACGACCTGGAAAGCATCCGGGCAAACCTATTGATAACCTATGTACATTAACAAGAGGGCCAAGATGGACCTTAATCAATTAGATGTGAAGTTTGGTAGATATCCGTCCAATGATTTAGGAGGAGATGTAATATTTTAACCAATTTAATTATGTAAGGGTTCAGTAAAGGAACATTTTCCCTAGATTATCGTGAAATCTAACTAGAACTTTAATAATAATATAATTATAAAGTTATGTCACTTTGCCCCTTCCTGACGCCACCTTGCTGCCCTGTTTTTCAACGAAATCAATATGGCTTGAACAGTTTCTGAAGAAGGTCACTCAGAAATCATTTTTAATAAATTATCTCGAAATCGGACAAGCAAATTATCGAGGAAAAAGGATTATAACTGTGGGTATTTTCTCACTTTCTGATTCCGCAGCAACGGAGTGTAAGTCTTTGATTTATTTTAAAGAGAACCAACACAGGAACATTCATGTGAAGTTAAGTTGAAATCGGTCCAGTTGAATGATATGAGTTGTCTTTTGTAGCTAAAAATTCAAGCTATAATTGTAATACCAATCAATACAGATATAACAATATAAGTCAAGGATCACTGAAGTAACATTCCTATTCAATTTTCTTAAAATCGGACAAGCACTTTCATAAAAATGGAATTTTCAAAGTTTGTCCCTTTTCTGATGCCGCCTCGCTGTCATGTTTTTCAACCAATCAGTATGGCTTGAGCAATCATTTTAAAAGGTTACAT
This sequence comes from Clinocardium nuttallii, assembly GCA_031471495.1. Taxonomy (NCBI): domain Eukaryota; kingdom Metazoa; phylum Mollusca; class Bivalvia; order Cardiida; family Cardiidae; genus Clinocardium; species Clinocardium nuttallii. The sequence goes on from JAUELF010235357.1 coordinate 2,475, forward strand.
AAGAAACATATCTACGAAATTATATTGGAATCTGACATGCAGGTTCAGAGAAGATGATCTTTAAAATGTGTACATTTTGCCGCCTCCAATCAAATGTTCTCAATAAAATAATTTTAATGTTTGTACAACTTTTGAAAAAGGACCACCAAAGGAACATTTTTGCGAAGTTTGGTTGAAATTGTTTAAACCAGAAAGTTAACGAGGGGACTGACGACGGACATAGAGTTATCAGAATAGATAACATTGAGCCTTTGGCTCAATTGATCTCAAAATTGTATAATTGGATAGAGTTGAAAACGTTGTGGCACAAGAAGAAAATGACGACTTTGAAAGAATCCGGGCAAGGATATTAATACTTACATTTTGTCATTAACATTTGCCCATATATACAAAATATTGATAACCTCGATACATATTTGTGTTTATTATTGGATGAAGTTGAAATCGTTGTTTTGAAAGAAGAAATTGAGATGTTTTCTCCTTTTGCCATAATGTTTTCAAAGGTTGTCTGCTACAAATGCGTAAGAAAGCATCTATATGTTGGAAAGAGACTTTGATGTTGTGACAGTATGTGAAAACTATACCTATGTTAGACGCAGGTCAATCCAAACATGGACTGTGTGTTATCCCCGCCGCCAAGAAAATATCTCCGTACTGAAAAGAACCGGCCTTAACGCTTTCCCACATACGACAATATGCAGGAGACGATTTTGAACATATTTTGTCAAAATATAAAAAATATCTATAATTGAATGAATAACCTATGACTAAAAGTGGAAAACATTGTGGCAAAAGGAGAAATTGCTAGTGTTGAGCACTTTCTTCTTTTGTCACTATGTTTTCAAAAAGCCGTCTGCTGCAAAGGCGTCATAAAGCGTATATATGAGGAAAAGGGTTAATCGGAACGTCTAGCAGTATTTTTTATTTGATGTTATCATTCCACCTAGATAACGCATTTCAAGTAAGACTTCATTCCGTCGATACCAGAGGAAAATGGGAAATTGCATATGAGCTATTTTCATTTATTTTAAATTGTGTTAATTCCTTTTTATAAATCAGATTTGTACTTTTATGTGAAAATACGACACGTTTTACCAGACGTATTTGAAGCAAACGACTGTTAAATATCAAGGAAAATGAGAAAATAAATCGTCATGATCAATTTTACTTTTGCTCACTATTTGTTACACTTTTTATCCATATCAGACATATAATTTGTTAATAACCCTTGCCCATAAGTACAAAATCTTCAGCAGATGACATCGAAAACAACTAAGCGAAATAAACGGCATCTCTTTTAATAAAAGTTTTGCACTATGATCAATTTCTTCTGCGACAGATGCGTCATAATGCGTCTACAAGTTGAAAAGGATAACTCTTTCACGGCAGAATTTCTCAAAGTCGACTCTTCCACAAATTGGACCTCTCTATTCATTCGTCCAACAGGGCATTTTGTAAAATTTAATATGTTATTGGCAAACAATGCAGCTTTCAAGAGAGACACCTCGTTACGAGCTGTCTCACCTGAACCGTCTTTGTTTTCAAAATCATGCAATTGCCTTTGACAGCCAAAGAGTTAAGAAATCATATCAGGCAAAGCTTTATATAGCATTTATTTAGAAAATGTGCTTGCACTGATTTATACCATTAGTGGTAATGGCAGATGTCTGGAATGGTTATCACAGTATGTGATTTACCGAAGGAGAAATCGAAACAAATAATCTGATGGTAAAAAGAAAATAAGGATTTTTGAATATGACATAATCCCCTTATATAGACGTCTGGGTTATTATTTTTGATATAAACAACTTAAATCGATATCGCACATGGTATTTCATTTGACAATGACGTTGACGCTTTACACAACATTACTGGACAATCAACTGGAGGGGATACCAAACATTGTATACAAAAAAAGAGAGTTCTTAACGTTCAGCTGACATAAACTGTATACTATACTTACTATATTTTGCTCATAATATGTGGAGCATTTTCATAACAATAAACTGTCAATATATCACACAATTACTCTCGGATAATTGAATCACTGATGGTTAAAACATGTCAAATTTTATATACTATGCTTAGTTGAGTAGAGTCAACTATTTCACATAATTCTCACGATGTTAAATATTTGGATGTTCATCTGTCAAAATAGTGTTTGTTTAACGCAACACAATATTGTAATGTATTGCATTGTTATGCATTGTATATTATAAAAGAATAGATGCAACATTGCCGTCGTCAAGGCAAACTATACAAACCATTAATCAAATAAAGTCGAGTATGTCCTACAGCTGCTTCAATGACGACATGAGAGCTCGCCCACTTTGAACAAAGATATCTCTCACCAGGATAACATCGTGCGAGGTTCCCCGATATTATACTACTTCGGCTGTACCCTCACACAAAGCATAACTAAAGTTAAGTTGGATGTAAGTCTTATGAAAATGTGAACGCGTCGAAGGACAGGAGACGATGACGAACGTAAAGTGATAACAATAGCTCAACCATAACGTTATGCTTAGCTGAACAAAACATGTTTGCATCCGTATCGACACATCTAATTTTCAATTATATACGGCTAGATATGTGGATCCAAAGGATAAGGGTTAATTGCATACATGCTCAGTTCATTTATTTATTCCCGTATGAAATAAGGTGAGCCCCTAGAACAATTGTTTTCAGCTTATATCATGAACATGTACAATCAACTATTGAATTGCAAATTTGTATTTGGTCATATTGGTTCCCGAATGACTTACGAAGTAAATGTACGACTAGATAGCGAATAGAGTAGGAGATGTAAGCCAGCATAAAGGACCGATCTAAAAGCAAAGTTCTTGTACGATTAGACAGCGAACAGAGGAGGAGATGTAAGCCAGTGCAAAGGAGGATCGATCTAAAAGCAACGTTTTTGTACGATTAGATTGCAAACAGAAGAGGAGATGCAAGCCAGGTTTTTGTACGACTAGATAGCGAAAAGAGGAGGAGATGAAAGCTTGTACGATTAGATAGAGAATAGAGTAGGAGATGTAAGCCAGCGTAAAGGACCGATCTAAAAGCGAATTTCTTGTACGATTAGCTAGCGAACAGAGGAGGAGATGTAAGTCAGCCGAAAGGACCGATCTAAAAGCAACGGTCTTGTACGATTATATAGCGAACAGAGGAGGAGATGTATGCCAGGTTCGTGTACGACTAGATAGCGAAAAGAGGAGGAGATGAAAGCAAGCGTGACGAACCGATCTATAAGCAAAGTTCTTGTACGAATAGATAACACACATAAAAAGGAGATGTAACCTAGCGCAAAGAACCGATCTAAAAGCAACGTTCGTGTACGATTAGATAGCGAACAGAGGAGGAGATTCAAACCAGCGTAAATGACAGATGTAAATGCAAAGGTCGTGTACGACTATATATCCATCAAAAGAGGCTATGTAAGTCAGCCTAAAGGACATATCTAAAAGCAAAGTTCGAAGTTACCGTTTTTGCGTGTACCCTATGGCGGTACACCAGTATATCAGACTTTAAAAGCCTTGTCAAACATTAATAAGATTAGGTGGGCAGATATGGCTGGGTCGAGACAAGTAAGAAGGTTCCAATAATCCGTTTTCTAAAATGTTGAATGGCAGCGCACATCACCATGCTTACCGATGGCGAACGTGTCATTACATTTTTATGAAAGACTCGAACAACATTTGAAGGCCCGAGAGATAACAGCCTTATCCGCATTTATCACGAAGGGGGATATACATATATGTTGTAAAATATGCTAATTACAAATAGTTCGTCAAACTATTCTCAGTACGCGATGCTTAACGTCCCTAGTAATGGCTTCAGTGACTTCCATTATTAACCACGAACGACGTTATACAAATATATGCTGTACGATACGCTCCATTTAGCCAAACGTTTTACCTTAGCCTGGATTTGTTGGAGAAAGTTTAAATGCTGATACATGATTAAACTAGTTAAAGGCAGGTTACTCTTCTTTTGCTGACACCTGACACAGACGATTTCTGATCAGCTTTGCATTCGTTAAAAGTGGCTATCCCAGGAGGATTTACTTTCTCTGTTTAATATTTAATTTGCTAGCGAACGTTATGCTCTAGAACATTTTACATGGATACATGGTTATAAGTCTCTGTAACAAAAATATAATTCCCAAACTCCAATAAACAGACGACACATGAAACATGATAAGAGAAAAAGCGGTTGGCGACACTTCAGCAGTTGATTTGGTGAACATTAGCGAAAGCCATTATTCCTCTGAGAAGTTCATACATGGAAAGAAATAAGACAGAATGGAACCATTGAAGGACATTCTTTGTACGCATACGTATGACCTCTGTCAAGTCAACTAAAGGCCTATTATTCATACTAGAGACCATGCGTCGCGTTAGGCGAAAATGCGACATTGTTCTGGCATCGTTTACTGGAATACACATACTAGGCATTAAAGGGCAAGGATTCTAGTGTTCCGGCCGGCAGTAACAATTATGATAGTCTTTAACGTATGGTCTGCTTTTCCAGAGCCCATACTCTCTGTATATACTTTAGTTTAAACTTATTTATTTTACATCGATTGCGAAACAAGCTTTTAGCTCGAAGTCTGCTTCCTGGAGACTTAAACAGTACTCGCGCTGTTTGTGTGGAAATTTCCCAAAGTCATGACCCGCTCAACACAGGACTCGAACCAGGGACCTTTGATACGAGAGGCCCGACGCTCTACCTCAGCACCATGCACTGTCTCCTACTTTAGGAATACGTTTTGACTCACTCTCTTCAGTTATACTATTGCTCGAACCCATCCCATTCGAGTTAATGGGGCTGATTTGGTTTGCTTTTTCTATCGTTTCACTGTCTATGTACACATCTTTGATAATATAATAACCTGCATTTCAATTGAAATACTGGAGCAGTAAACTATACCTTTGCAAACACACCAACGCCTCTTTCACAAACGGGACAATATACTTTGAGTCGACAAGAAAGTCGGTGATAGATGATTTAATAGTTTCTAAATATAAACATATTCTTAATTCAATATTCCAACATAACTGTTCAAACATACTCATTTGTAATGAGGAGGCCGTGTCAGTCGTCAATATGGACAATATAGGCTCTTAAACTTCCAGGCACCCAACAGCGACCTTTTGTGTCAATATTGACGATATTGTATGTATGGGTGAACCTTAAATGCTTTTAAAGCTATAACTTAAAATTAATGAAAGATACGATATATTCGTGTGCTCTTATTAATTATTAGCTGGCGAGTTTGCTCATGATGAAACAGCGTATAACTTCTGATTGGAAATAATAGTAAAAACTGGAAACTCTAACCCCCATTATTTACACAGGTAATACTCATATTACTAGACCAATCGATATTGAAATGTTTTAATATTAGTATATTTCTTCACAAACGGACTTTCAAGGTTAAACTAACTTTTTTTTGGTCGATGTAAAAGCAATTTCCAGATGTTTACACTTACATAGAAGAACAATTCAATTCAGTCTCAACATTTAATTTTCAAAACTGATGTTGTCGTTAATATGATTTTTGATTGATGACTTTGAACTTTTCTGTTTTCATTTCACCGTTTATTACTCGACCATATTGACCTAATCATGACCTTTGTTTTATTGAGTTTTTTTCTCGAATAAACCTATACTGCATGCTTTTTATCCCCGACCCTCCTTTTCGAGAAACAGGTAACATATTTAATGACAGTGCATCTAAGTCATCATAAAACAGATGAGCTGCGTCAAGCTATTTGGTGTAATATTGCATACCCACAGTCTCACCATCGTCCGATCTACCTGGAACGGACTAATTATATATTCTGACTTTCAGTTAAAACTGTAACCACACTAATTGAACGCCTTTGTTCCCACTATAGATGAAGTAAAACCGGAGAGTCAATACGACGACCAACATCGCCCGATGCGCCCCATATATTCAGCAAATTGTTGAAGAGCTGGGTCCAATTCCACCAACCTTACTTAGTGTTAAGTAATACTTAAATACTTAAACTAACATTTTACCATTTTTGTTTCCCTTATATTTTGTAAATTATGTATTTTGGAATTTATATAGTAGATAACTAAGTGACCAAAATAGTTACTTTTCTGACTAAGAAAAACCTATGAAGAAATGAACCGTTTTGGCATTTTAATTAGAATTACAAAAATGATGAAATTCGCTGTTAAGTATTACTTAGCGCTAAGTATCGTTGGTCGAATAAGGATCAGGTCACTATTTCAACATCTAAAGCAATGGAAAACTTAAACATACAGAGGAGAATTATAGATCTTTGAAAGATTGAAATACTGAGGCGTTAACCGCCGTCTGTCTCCAGGGAAAATATGTATTAATATCCACATACAACATTTCTTGAGCAGACTCCTTGAAAGCATAATTTTAAAAAACCTCTAAATGATGAATGTTAAGCAGTTGAATCGAGTCTAAAACATGGTGTCTTAAGGAGAAACTGCTCATCTTGAGCATTTTCTCCCTCTTTTACCATTTTGATGAAAGTTGAAAGTGCCAAGCAAGAAGTAACGGGTTTATTTCATTTACCTTATCTCGATGTACGCGACTTAACCCATTCCCACATATGACAATTCTGGAGCAGAAGACTTAAAAAATATACAGAGAAAATTGCTAAAATCTCTTTTATTGAAAGGATAATTTTGTTATAGATTTGAAAACAAAGTGACATAGGGGACAATTACTCGTTTTAATCATGTTACCCTTTTGTCACAATGTTTTTAAAAGTCCTCTGCTGCAGAGCTGTTAGAAAGAGTCTATATTAGGGAAAGGGTTAAAACAGCATTCATGGATGTCGTTAGCTACGACTAAATATCATATTTGCAACACAGTTGTAAATTGTACTTAACTATGCTTACTCCCCACCCCCTCTCTGGTTGGATCGTTGATCGGTACAGAAAGGTCACCGCTCAAACCTGACAGAAAGGCTTGACACATGATTTATTATTTGACATACAGAAAGGTCACCTCTCAAACCTGACAGAAAGGCTTGACACATGATTTATTATTTGACATACAGAAAGGTCACCGCTCAAACCTGGAAGAAAGGCTTGGCATGAGCAGCAGATGATCACAATTGGTATTGAGCACTGTGACATTGAGCATGACACAGGAATCTGCCGTGGTCGAGTGGTTAGCGTCGAGGGATTCGAAACCGGGTGTTCCGGGTTCGATCCCCAGTCGCGGCACAACGGTTATGGGCAAGGCACGTTTTCTAGCCTAGTACTGGTTTGTTTACCAAGGGATCATGAACAAATGAAGTGTCGCCGTGATATAACTGAAATAATGTTGAAAGCGGCGTAAAGCCCCAATAAAACATTTAACATGACACAAAAAGGGAGTTATAACGTTTGACAAACATCTCGTTTTCTTATTGCAATGTTTCCAGAGATATTTTGCTGACGTGTACATGGACGTTATATGTTTTAACTTTTAAGCAACACAACAAAACCGTCGATACGTCCGTACAGGTATGTTGCGTTTTAAGTCTTGTCATACAATTATCCCGATCGCATCAATAGTTTGATTCACTCAAAGACCGATTAGTTTGTCGGAGTTATTATCTATTTACAGTATATGCTATGATTTGCCTTCAGAGAAATTGGCATTTTTTTAACACTACTTAACGTCAACTCCTGCTCGATAACTATCCGGTCGTGGTGAATTCCACATTCCAGTCTGATACAGTGGTGACAATATTGAATAGACGTTGCGGAGACTGGCGACTAGTTATTGTATGCTAACTAGATTTGTCTTCGGTTACGCTAACATGGTCATATTAAGCAAATCAAATAAGAGAACTAGTCTGATGACAAACCTTATCCTGTTGAATATTTAAGCAGTCCCGCGATGAAACCAACATTATGGACGTTGCGCAATGTATCGACCCAGATCAGCATGCGCAATCCGCGCAGGTTAAACAGGGCCGACACTTTCCGTCTCACAGGGATAGAGTAATGCATCCTAAAGGAGAAAATCCACAGGAGGCGAAAAGCGTCTGTCCGGATGAGCTTGCGCGGCATGCTTAGGCAGTTCCGGGTCGATATTTTACGCATACTCCACAATGTTAGTTTTCTCGTGGAACGGCTCTTTTGCAACTGCGCTGTCCCCGGGTTATAACTGTTCTTAAACCTTAAGGAGGCGTTTTTAAAAAATGGAAGCATTTATTGTGTGTCTTTTGCCACATTTACGTAATTCTAAGCAAATATGTTATTTTCAATAATCAACCTTCGAGTATTATCACGCAGGCCTTTACAAAATGAACGGTACTTACCTAAGAGCTTTTAAATAGTCGAACATCTGTATGGAATGAAGGTTCATATAGCTGGTATTCGATGTATTGTCCTTAACACTTTCCAAAGTACATGTACGACAATTCTGCAGCAGACGACTTTGAACATATTTTGTCAAATAATGGAAAATCTCTATAATTGAATTGATAACCTATAACCAAAAGTGGAAAACATTGTTTCAAAAGAAGAAATTGCTCGTTTTGAGCAATTTCTTCTTTTGTCACTATGTTTTCAAAAAGCCGTCTGTTGCAGAGGTGTCAGAAAGCGTCTTTATAACGGACATGCTTCATGCCCAACATTTTAATTCCGTGCCCAAGTAAAACCATTTGAGACGCGACAAGCGATTTAAGGTCTGAATGAAACTAATATCGGCTTTGGCATCAATTAAGTTATACTGGTTTAAAACTAATTGAACTACAGTTCGATCTGTTTATCATATGATACATCTTTGACTAGTACATGTGGACGGACAGTAAAGGGTTTGATGAGACTTTGTGGATACACTGGCTCCTCCGAGTCTTCATTGATCGCACATGCACTCAGACCCCAATTCGATAGAAGCGGATTTGATTGGGTATGTAAGTGTGTATTTCATGTGTGAATGTTCATGCAATTCAATATCATGGTATTACTAGGATATAACGAAAGACTTTGTATAGTTAATTCAATAAAATATATAAACCAACCATCACTATGGCCTCTGCGTAATGTATCGACCCAGATCAGCCTGCGCAGTCCACGCATACTGATCTGGGTCGACACATTCCATATCAGGGGGATAGAGGTAAAGAGTAATGATTCTTGAAACAGAAAATCCAAAGAAGGCAAAAAAGTGTATGTCTGGATTAGCCTGCACGACATGCTAAGGCTGATCCGGGTCGATGCTTTACGCTGAAATCACAATGTTGGTTTTCTCGCGAGACGGCTCAATTATCTATCTTTCATAAAAACGATTACGACCCTCTCGTAGTCACATTGTGTCCTACTTAATTGTAGAACGATTACGACCCTCTCGTAGTCACCTTGTGTCCTTACTTAATTGTAGAAACGATTACGACCCTCTCGTAGTCACCTTGTGTCCTTACTTAATTGTAGAAAGGAACGACCCTCTCGTAGTCACCTTGTGGCCTTACTTAATTGTAGAAAGGAGAATAACTGCTTATAGCGAGCATTTGCTCATTTTTCGCACGACGTTTTATTCTTTGTTTAAGCACGCAACTTCTGTATACGTATTTGCCGATGTGATTTTAAAGCAGCCCAATATATTTTAGTAGCATATAATACAATAAAATACAATACAATATATTTTAGTAGCATATAATACAATAAAATACAATACAATATATTTTAGTAGCATATAATACAATACAATAAAATAAAATACAATACAATATATTTTAATAGCATATAATACAATACAATACAATATATTTTATTGCATAAAAACTACAAGTTGTATAGCATATGAGGTAACATTAACCTTTTCAAGCCTAAAAACATATGTTAATGCATCTGCAGCAGACGACGTTTGAAAAACATTGTGGGAAAGAGAGAATTTGATCATCATGACCAAATTCTCCTATTGCCTCAGTGTTTTAAACTGTATTAAATTTCTTCATAATTCTGCCTCGATGTTTTAAAATTATTTGCTGCTGATGTGTTGTATACGGTTAACACTCAAATTGATATTACATTATGCCGATTTCTATCTCTGGGTTACTAAACTTTTATCACTTAACACCGCCGTGAGGGCTGATTTTATTGATAGTGTCGTGTAATGGTAGACGCATTGGAGACCGGATTAATACGATAAAATGACAGTATGACCTTGAGCGCCGAACAAAACTTAAAATGAGCCTTATAGGATCTGCATTATGTATTGACCAGATCAGCCTGCGCTGTACGCGCAGACTGATCCAGACCGACACATTCCGTCTCTGGGATATAGAGGTATAGAGTAGTGATTCCTGGAACAGAAAATCCACAGGAGGCGAAACGTATCTTAAATCTTAAATCAAAAGTTTCTATACCATACATATATTGATCAAATATGTCTCAATCGATTTAAAATCAAAAGTTTCTATACATATATTGATCGAATATATCTCAATCGATCCAAAATCAAAAGTTTCTATACATATATTGATTAAATATGTCTTAATCGATCCAAAATCAAAAGTTTCTATACATATACTGATCGAATATGTCTCAATCGATCCAAAATCAAAAGTTTCTATACATATACTGATCGAATATGTCTCAATCGATCCAAAATCAAAAGTTTCTA
>JAUELF010235366.1:0-22802 GCA_031471495.1 Clinocardium nuttallii
ATTATAGACAAGCTCTTGTATGCTTATATCATCAGACGTGATTATAGACAAGCTCTTGTATGCTTATATCATCAGACTTGATTATCCACAAGCTCTTGCATGCTTATATCATCAGACGTGATTATAGAGAAGCTCGTGCATGGTTATATCATCAGACTTGATTATGACAGGCTCGTGCATGGTTATATCATCAGACTTGATTATGACAAACTCTTGCATGCTTATATCATCACACGTGATTATCGATAAGCTCTTGTATGCTTATATCCTCAGACTTGATTATCGACAAACTCTTGCATGGTTATATAATCAGACTTGAGTATCGATAAGCTAGTGCATGCTTATATCGTCATACTTGATTATTGACAAGCTCTTGTATGCTTATATCATCAGACTTGATTATCGACAAACTCTTGCATGCTTATATCATCAGACTAGATTATCGACAAGTTATTGCATGCTTATATTATCAGACTTGATTATCGACAAGCTCGTGTATGCTTATATCATCAGACTAGATTATCGACAAGTTATTGCATACTTATATCATCAGACTTGATTATCGACAAGCTATTGCATACTTATATCATCAGACTTGATTATGACCACATGCCGAACCACAATACAACCAACATCATGGACTATGTGTAATGTATCGACCCAGATAAACCTGCGCAGTCAGCGCAGGCTAATCCGGGCCGACACATTCCATTTCAGGGGGATAGAGGTATAAAGTAGTGATTCCTGAAACACAATATCCACAAGAGGCGAACCGTTTTGTCTGCCTGGCTTAGCTTGCGCGGCATGCTTAGGCTGGTCCGGGACGATACCATACGCAGAGTCCAACATGTTGGTTCTCTCGTGGAACGGCTCAATGAGTATATATTTCATTTATAGTCAGATTTAAATATCTGTCCGTCCGACTATTCTTTCCATCTTTCGTAATTTGCTGAGAAGGGATTCAATTTTAAGTCTAAATAGACAGAATATTCTAACTGTATACCTAGCCTGATATAGTTTGTTGTTTAGATATAAGAACATGAATTTAACCCTAAGACGTTTGAAATACAATTTCTAAAAAAAGTGGTTAATTAATTTAAATAAGGAAACCAGATGCTCACTTTAAATCTCTGCAACTATCTTTTTGTCTAGAAAAGCAGAGTCTCCCTCTTATCGGGGAAAAGGTTAACAAACGTTAAAGCAATTGGACACACAGGTGGCGATATCAGTTGACAACCTAAACCTCTAGAAATACATTATTATCGAGTTTTTAAATCATAATCGCATTGACTACCAAGGAATTTTAATATATTATTGTAAGGATTTACATGTTAACCTTGTTCAAAGCCTCACCATAAGTCAATAATTGAAACTCGTAGCAATTTGTTACATCCGTTATGAAACAAACACATTATCGAAAAAAGAAAAACAGTATTTTCAATTCGTATTTAATCAATTTATTACAATCCGGGAATAAACTTTGTATATATATGTATATTAATGTTATGTAAGTTTACATATAGATAATGAATATACTTTGATAGAAGGGTCACTGATGTCATTGAACAATATTGAGTGGTAAAGCATTATTTGGAGATTTTGCTTGGTTGGGCCATGTCATTCTATCAGGTCGAACACTGGATTTTAATGCACGTTAGACGAAAACCAACACTTGCGGAGTTTTCTAATTCAATGACCTTTAAATCCAGGGTGCAAACCGAAACAACAGTGATGCATTGGTAGAGCGTCGGTTCGAACGCCGTGGTAAGCGGATTTTGTTTTGGGTTTTTTGTTCTAACCAAACGGGGTGAATACTGGTTAAGTTTCGACATCAAGCGTGAAAATAAGTTTAAAATAAACTACACCACATGATATGTGAATGATTTCCGATGGTGGTTCTGCCCTGCATGCAATATGTCGATTCAGAACCATGTATTGCTGGATTCAGAACCATGTATTGCTGGATTCAGAACCATGTATTGCTGGATTCAGAACCATGTATTGATTCAGAACCATGTATTGCTGGATTCAGAACCATGTATTGCTGGATTCAGAATCATGTATTGATTCAGAACCATGTATTGATTCAGAACCATGTCTTGATTCAGAACCATGTCTTGATTCAGAACCATGTATTGATTCAGAACCATGTATTGCTTGATTGTATTGTTGCAGTGATCTTTCGTCCGTGGTTTCCGTGTACAATGCCACAGTCAGTGGTGTCTTTTGAACGAACGCAGTCTAGGTCACTATCGGTTAGTGGTCTATTTATTTACAAACGATCGGTGTCAGGCGGCATAGTTCTATCTGCACACATTATCTGTGGAAGACAGACGGCAGTGGTAGCGTGTCGGCCTGTCGGGTTCGAATCTTGTGAAGAGCAGGTTCTGACATAAACAACGCGAGTAACGGATAACTGTCCAGTGAGTAAACATCAAGCGTGATTATTATAAGCTGAAAGCATGTTTCAGAATCGATGCAAATTTAAAAAATAATTAAAATCCACAGCCCGCCTGTACTTAGAAGATATACAATCAGTATATCGTTGCTCAGTTCTTAACCTCTTCACCCAGTCATATGAAGCGGGGGTGCAACAAAAAATAGTTTTTGCCTGACTCGGCTAAAACTTAAATCCTTCCCCCCAAACATATAGAAAAGCGAACCTTGATGAATGGGACAGATGCTTAGCAACCTGGTAAGGGAAACTGGTATGTTGATCGGGAGATTAGCCGACCTGCTGCCCTACCTCTTTTGATCCGGACTCCCGTGATATATCGGTGTAATATAAACCGCGACAATTTATCTCTAACCCGTAAATTATGAATTATTTATAATAGATTAAACCCTTCTCTCTATCGACAATTTGTTTTGTAATTGTTGTCCGTTCGTATTACTTTGATTTAAATGGATTACACTATATTTGCAGCTGACGATTTATTTAATGTTCCAAGAAAAGAAGGAATTTCGCATTGTGAACATTTTTTCATTCTTTGAAGTTAGTTTGCACTTTGTCCTGAGACTTCTATTTTATATGCCCAGTTAGTCTTGGCCATTTTATAATAATTCTATTTGGTAGGGTATAAATACTCTAAACAAGGTAATTGATTAGAATATGTAAGTGTTTTAAGGGGACTGGATGATGTAAGAGAATATTTGCTAGAAGTGCGGATAACAAATACAGCAGCTGTTCCACTGTCTCGCGGGTTGATGATACATTTGTTTTGAAACTGTCTGTACTGACAAACGGGCCTACACATTTAAAAGCAAAAGATTATAAGCCCTTTTATCGCGGTTGTGAGCCTATTCAAAATAGGTATATGTGTTTTGTTTAAAGCGATTTAAAAAGAGACCGCCAGTCTTCAACCCATGACTCTTATTCACAAATACAACGTTTAACTAGTATGTTGCCGAAACAAGCTCCCGAAACAAACTTAATACAGAAAATTATGTATGTATCTGGAGGTTTAAAGTATCGACCCGTATCAGCCGCGCATGCTAATCCGGACAGACACATTCCGTCCAAGACGAACAGAGGTATAGAGTAATGAGTCCTGAAACAGAAAATCAACAGGAGGCATGCAGTGACTGTCCGGTTTTAACAAGCGCGGCTGATACGCGTCGATACTTTAAACTGAGACCACACTGTTGGTTTTCTCGCGGGACCGCTCATATCGCGACAGATTGAAAAGAGAAGGGTAACCAGTAATCTTACATGACAGCCACGTGCCGGGCTAGGCAGGTGACACATATTTCGTCGTTAAAACCACAGCAGATGTTTTTGTGGTGGCTGTATTTAATGCATACATCAGGTAAAGCTAGATCATTTATATATAATGAGCTTCGCCATGTGAAAAAGGGATCTGTTGAATTTGCGAAGAGTGAAGACTCGGGCGAGTCACTGCATAAGCCGATCAGCCGTTCGATGTCCACATGCTGTTGTATATAAACCGATCAGCCGTTCGATGTCCACATGCTGTTGTATATAAAGCCCCGCGATGCAAATCACGACAAGAATAAACAGTATAGCCGCTGGGGTTCTACGAATATATATATATATATCTGGATGTGATTCGAAATCGGGCGCGGCAAAAAATGTATTGAATTTGGTTGAAGGATTTTAGGGTTGCAATTTTGTCGACAGTTGGCGCGATACTGATGTCTTTCACGATCCCCTTTAACCTTTTTTTTTATACAATATGAACTCTTTTTTTGAAATCATGTAAAACACAAATAATATGTGTGTAGTTTTCATTATTTATATAAACACTTCTTCCTTCTTGTATATGATGACCGAGTGGTAACTGTACAATGCAACACCATTATTGTATAATATTGGCTCTTTGATATTATACAAAATATGTAACTTCGCCATCTCAGAGACTTACTAAATATAATTGCAGATTTAACTATCCCTTTCTTCACGTGTAGATGTAGTTGGTATTATCTGATTATCCATTTCGCTGTTAAAGGCAATAAAAGGCGTTCGCAAAATTGCAGATTCAGCTGTCTCTACATTAATTTTTACCAAGTTTCCTGTATGATAAAACAAAAATGGAGTTGACTTTGTGAAATTAGGAAGTGAAAGAGTTTAGACAACTGTTGACAATAGTTTAGGTATATGTGTATTTTAAGTTTAGGTATATGTGTATTTTAAGTTTAGGTATATGTGTATTTTAAGTTTAGGTATATGTGTATTTTAAGTTTATTATTCGTTGTATCGTTTATTGCCTAACTAAGATTGATTGATTGGTATTTAAACGCCGTTTCAATGATAGTACAGTTATTTACACGAAGATCAGTTCGTCGTACTATGTGTTTCTCTGGATGTCTCGTACCAGTACTCCACACGACTTTCTTCTGAGACACTCGGCTATCTTCCTATATCGTGCAGATGTCCAGTTACGAAGGAGTATTCAGCTCTTTTCACTACACTTATTATAGACATCTTATTATAGACATCTTATTATAGACATCTTATTATAGACATCTTATTATAGACATCTTATTATCCAACCAAACCCTATGATGTGCACAGGCACAGTTAAATTCACAACCGATTACTTCTGTGTGTAACGGCGCTTTCAACAGTCATTATATCACGTCGTTTCATGGGGGAAATTACCAGTACAAGCCAGTCAGTCGTAATACTACGCCAAGAACGGCAGTCATTACTACCATTTGTATAGTATTTGATATGACCCGGCCGGTGATCGAACCTGTGACCTCTCTCTCCCGATGCCGACGCTCTACCACTACACCATTGAGGCGGTCTATTACTTCAAAGTTTGGATATAAAAAATGAGCAACTCCATTGCTAAACGCGCATTCAGTTAATTTACAATCAGTGAATATCAAGATCAGGATCTCCAGTGTCCGTCATCTTGTCACATCAGCACTCGCGATCATTGAACTACGGTAAGTATGCGATCGGAAGTGGAGCGGGATATCACGGTTCGATCCTCTGTAGGTCCGAGCAGAGCACTAGATAAGGGGAGTAAACTTGTCGTTTTCCAACAATATCTCTCTCATTACTCAACCAAACCTCATGTTGTGATACTCACTGAGACAAATCTTTTGCGTACCCACACCATAGAGTTTGAGTGTCAAATAAGGATTTTAGAACACGAAAAACGCTCCTTATCTGGGGTTATGTGTAGGGTTAGGCCTACTACTATAGCAATTGTAGTAATGGCTTCCCTCCTTGACACATGGGTTTGCGGGGATATCATTATGCCTGCTCCGTTGGGTAAACAATACTGATGTTAACTGGTGGTTTATCGTCTATCGTCGAGTTAAAACAGAAATGCTGTTGAAATCGGCGTGAAACACAGTTTAAACAATCGCTGAAAGTCCGTTTTTGTATGGCGATGTTCCAAGGTCGCATGGTTTTATTCAATCGCGGCGAACGTGCTTTATTACCTATAGTTATTTTTAATAACCATTTTAATTTCCACAGACGTCTACTGAAACATTGTGACAAAAGAAGAAAATGCTAATTCAACTTTTGTTAATATTTGTTCACCAACTATTTTCAATAAGAGTTATTCGAGACTTTACAAGATGTTTTTTAAAAGTTGTCTGCGAAAAGATATTTGTGTACGGCTTAATTTGACACTTTTGCACGTTCGGCATATCTGAAGCAGACGCCTTTTACAATACTATTGTATTAACATTGAAACCTTCCAAAACAAAGTGTTGCTATTGAGTTAAAATATTGAACAATTTCTTTAAATGTCAAAATGGTTTCAGATGTCTTTTGCTGCAGGTGTGTCGAATCAAAACGGAGGTATTGGCCGGTGTTATAACGAGGTGCTTCTCGCCTCCTACATCGAACACGCGACACCACAAGTGTCGGAAAACAAAAGTACATAACGGTTTCATCCTGTTATCACATGCAACTTTGAAAACATTGTGGTAAAAGAAGAAATTGTTCATGATGAACAATTTCTCTTTTTGCCACATTTTTTTCAACTTAATTGATACATTTTATTTAAATTTATAAACATGTCCTATAGCTTTGCCTACATGTTTCATACGTTGTCTGTTGAAGATTTGTTGTATGTGGGAACGGGTAAATACGGTATACGAAATTACATGGTTTCGTGCAATCGTGACCCAGACTTTTAACC
Source organism: Clinocardium nuttallii (assembly GCA_031471495.1). NCBI lineage: Eukaryota > Metazoa > Mollusca > Bivalvia > Cardiida > Cardiidae > Clinocardium > Clinocardium nuttallii. Next base: position 6,630 of record JAUELF010235366.1, read on the forward strand.
CATTTAGATATAGGGAGGGATTTGTTAGATATGGAGATAGAGTTTTATTTGTTGCGTGTGTGTTTTGTTAAAGAGTTAATGAGGCGCAAGGGAACTTGTTAAATGCGCAACAGTATAACTTGCATCAGCGGTTAGACATTCTATTTATATATCTGACTCTTATTATTGAAAGAACAGTATTGCTGTTGGGCGTTATAGTTTCTCTTGGTGCTTAAGATCGGTTTTGCCGAAACAGACAAGACGAAATAAAGAGGGAGTCAAACTTTACAAAAAATAAATCCAGTTCCAGCTAAACTGTTGCACAACGTGACAACGTGTTTTTATGGCGGCAGAGTGTAACCGTTTGAAGTTGAGACCATGCATTGATTGATCCATTGAAGTTTAACGCAATATCACGGCGGCCAGTTCTCCAAACATGTGTTTCCTGGTCATCTCACTCCAGTCTTTCCACGCGACTGGCTCCCTTTCCATATAGACTGTTATCCCTTTAGTGGTAGATGAATGGACGCGTGCAGCATTGACTTTTGTCAAGAATGTTGGGCAAGTTGGGCTCCGAATTCCCAACCACCTCAGTGTTGTATTGGTAGGGCGTTCGTCTCGAGTGCGGGAGGTCGCTGATTCGATCCCCGGTCGGGTCATACAGAATACTTTTAAAATGGCAAAAATGGTTAGCATAACGACTGACTGACTGGTGTCAGGATAATTGGACCTGTAGTACTGGTAACTTACCCAGGAAACGCCGTGATATAACTGACTGACTGATGTCAGGATAATTGGACCTGTAGTACTGGTAACTTACCCAGGAAACGCCGTGATATGACTGATAAATTGTTGAAACAATCAATCATTCAATCCGAATTCACAATCCCTGAACTGATAGCCCGCGTTGGCATCAACAGAGCTACTTGGTCTCGGCTAGAGAGACCACGCAGTTATTCCACCAACAGAGCTACTTGGTCTCGGCTAGAGAGACCACGCAGTTATTCCATCAACAGAGCTACTTGGTCTCGGCTAGAGAGACCACGTAGTTATTCCACCAATCAGCGATAAGAAGCCTACTCCAGGATGTGTTTAGTTTGATCGAGAAGACGTGCCGTGAAAGTGAAAGAAAATACCATGAGCGTATTCGGATTTACCTGCTAAAGATGCTGTTCATTTCGAGCTTATTGTAGATTCAGAATCTATCATATTTAGAATGTAATTTTTCACTTTTTAAAGTAAAGCCAGACGAAAATGTGAAAATCAAATATACAATTTAACATAAATTGTACCGTTCATTAGTAAAATTGTTTTCTGATAAGCTGTCTCAGAAATGGGCAACGCCAAACGGAAATCAAATGGACTCTTTCCAACTTGCAGATATATTTCTCCTTTCGTCGTACTCTGCCGGTTTAACCGTCGTATGCTGCAGTTGTGTACACGTCGTCTGCCGGTTGGTAATAGGGTAAAAGCAAATTGTTTCAATGGTATCCGAATCTGACTAATGATATGTTCAGCCCCAGAACATAATCTATCATTCAACCTATTTACGTTATCGATTGGATATAGAAAATCGTCTTCTAATTGTGTCTGCACATTGGAGGGGTTATGACCACTATCGATATACGTATAATCATCAAGGTCAATGATTCATTATAAAACATTTTTGCTGAGTTTGTTTCTTTTTAATTTTTCATCACCAGGCCAGGTATACCAACCATATCACCAAACAAACATAATTATAATGGAAAACGCTTTTACCTACTTAAATAAAATACAGGGTGTCATATTTACATGAGATGTATAATTGTTTAATAATACGTTATATTTGCTAAAAATGGATAACATTTGTATATATGTTTGTATTTTAAAGGCTAACAAGGATTGGTTTTGTTTTCATTGGGAAGGAAAATGGTTACCAGGCAGACAAGTTCCCATGCCCTTAACACGGGTAATGGAAGGTCTGTTTATCTAACTTTGATAACCACTCCGCCAGGTGTGAAGTTTATGAAGCAAAGTCTACATCTGCTCAGAAAACAGACCGTTTTGACTTGGAATAAATCCTTTTCGCCATCATAGGTAAACGTCTAAAACCAAAAGTATCCTCATATTTGTTCAATGACTGTTCTGAATGCACATGCATGGTCGATAATAACCATGTTTGTACAATTAAACCTTGCCAAACACAGACGCTTTCTGAAGCATCTGCAGCAGATATCATTTGAAAACATTGTGGAAAACGGGAAAACTGCTCATCATGCCTTAATGTTTCCAACTCTTTTCAATAATTTTACATTCATTTGCAGACTACTTTTCATATTTGTGTCAAGTTGTTTTCAAAGTCGTCTGATGCATATTTGTTGTATGTGGGAGAGGGATAGTGAGCATATCTCGGGCATATCTGAAACATGCAGCGGCAGACGACTTTCGAATCACATAGGCAAACATCCTTTAATTAAATGTTTAATTATTAAATACGGTTGAAATCATAAAGGTAAAAGGTGACATTGCTGATGAGTAATTTCTCCTTTTGCCACCCAGATATCAGCCGCTTTTTATCAATCTGACATGTCTAAATACGTCTGACTGTATTGGGGATAGAGTTAAAATGATACGAATCTATCTTCTTCAATAGCAGAAACGAATTTGTATATACAGTCTAAGGAATAAGGGGCTCTCAGCGACTCAACTCTGAGTTGGCTGGGTTGTACCAGACCCGTTACATCCCTAATTAACACCTTGGTGTTTATATGCCTGGTCAGTGCTGGGGAGCAATAAAACAGCTCTGGTAATGGGATTTCCCTTGATATGTTGTTGATAAGATCAAGCCTGCATCTTTGACCGGACAGAATATTTGTCAGTTAGATGCAGGACTGTGAATATGGACTTTGTATATTAAATTTCAGATAAAAGTTTGACTGTTATTGTTGTATTTTGTTAATATGATTGATAATTGGTGTTTGAGATGATATTTGAGAACAATTTAATTTTAAACAAGCTTTTTTTCAAGTCATTTAAGAATAAATGTGTATATTTGAAATTCATTCATTTATTCATTCATTTATTCATTCATAAATTTATACATTTATTCACATATATATACCTACTCACTCACTCACTCACTTACTAACCTTTATCCAACCAACCATTCATTCATTCATTCATTCATGTATTGGTCTGTTTATAAATGATATTAAACATTTGAGGACTATTAAATTTTAATTAGGATTATTAGGATTAATTGGTTTATTTGATATTCAATCATTAATTTATTTAATCTATGAATTTATTCATTCATTCTTCATCCCGTTCACTCATTCATTCATTCATTCATTCATTCATTCATACATTCATTTATCCATTCGTTCATTCATTTATTCATTCAATAATCCATTCATTCACTCATTTATTCATTCATTCATTCATTTATCCATTCATTCATTAATTCATTAATTCATTCATTTATCCATTCAATCATTCATTCATTCAGTTATTTATCCATTCATTCATTCATTAATCCATTCATTCACTCATTTATTCATTCATTCATTTATTCAACCATATATTTATTCTATACATTTATCACTCACTCACTTGTATTCAATCAAACACATTATTATTGAACATTTAAAAGGTCACATATTCAATCACCACTTAATCAGTCACTCATTCATTCATTCATTCAGTCACTTATTTTTCGAATCCCTGCTCGGCCAAATTCGTTCCGATATTTGTCAAGTCAATGTGACATGCGTCTTTCGTCTTTCACCAATGGGCTAAGTCTATGTGGAAATTCAGCCAGTTGCTTCGGAAGATTGTTGTGTGATATGACTAAATAATTGTTAAAAACGGCGCTAAACCCCAATCAATCCAACAGTCACTTATTTAATATTCATCAACTTATCCACTCCTTCATTCACATATTCACTAATGAACTCACACATACATTACAATATATCATTATTATTTACCCTCCGTATAGTGTTATGATGTTGTAGTTGTGGTTCTGTTTCAGAAGCAATGGAAACGCTAGTACAACATGACATTTTCGAATTTCTTTTCTACCCTTCAACATATTGATGAGGGGAAGTTTGCAATTGAAGTGGATGAATTTATAACTTTCATCAGATCCCGTGACCCACAGCACAGACCAGCAAACCTGAAACGTTCATTTCAAGGGCTAGTCGAAATCAACGGGAAGTCATTTGTTTCAATTTCATCAGTGCTTAAGTTTTGTTTTAATCACCAAGAATATGAATCCTGTAACATTGTGTGTGATATCGTTCAAAGTGAACTATTGAAAACTGAAACAACATGTGTGCAAACAACATATGCACTCTATAAGTTGATAGCAAAAACAAAAATATTGAAAAATGAATACATTTTAGAAAACATAGGATTTAATGAAGATTCCATTCAAACATTACTTTTTGACCATAAAAACAGTTTTTCTGAAATTGAATGGCAAAAGATTTGCTGGTTTGAGAATCACTTTTCGAGACAGCTTGGACCTTTACATACACAACTTGGATTTGATGAAACTATAACCAAAAAGTATGAAACTTTTCAACATATGTTGTCCTTAAAAGACAGTGCTGCAAAGTGGTTAGAAATATCCAAATATGCAATACAAAGTAAACAGGAGCGATGTAATATTGGAGATGACTATTTTAACGTTGAAATTGAGGCCAATGTGAAACACAGACCGACTGTTATTGATGCACAAACTTTATCAGTGTTTCATAAATATGGACTTGAGTATGTTGAAAGTGTAATTTCATTTGACACAACTAATTCGGTGAAGACGAACACAATTCAAATTGCAGTCTCAGTTTCAGAAATTCAAGACATTAACCGATTAAATGATGTGTCTACATGTGTGTTTCATGCTTTAGCAAAAAAACACAACGTATATGTTGACACTGTATTTTACATTAAAGAAGCTGTGTTTGCTCCTTATGTGGAAAATGGTGTGTGTAGGTTTTTGCTCCGTGATGCCATTTCTGTTTGTAGTCTTAAATGTGTACACACATGGACGTCACATCATCTAAGAGAACTGCTAGATGACTTTGAAGATGAAAACCATCAGGATAACTGCAAGTCTTGCTTCGAATTAACAGCTCTTACACCATTATCAGTTAAGAAATGTAATGCTTTAACAGAATGGTTTGTAGAAACACCAGCAGAAACACAAATACTCTTTGAAGTCTTCATAAATTTAAAAAGTGCCAAGAAAACAAGAAACAAGGATTTTGTAGCGGATAAGCTTACAAAACTTTATGGTGTTTATGACAATTTGCTAAAAATACACAATAAAAACTTCATTGGTGTGTTCCAGCAAGCAAATGCTGATGAACTATTGATTGAACACAAAGCTGTCAGTTCAGTCTTTGATATAACAGCAAATTCTGGTGTCACCCCTAGTTTGCGAAACGCTACAGAAAAGCTAAAAAGAAAGACATCCACGGATTTATGCTACTATAACACTTACTTGAAGAGTCATGAACTAGTGTACAAAAATGTCGTAGGAACTGAATCATATAGTGTCAACCTAAGGAAATGTCATGTTATATTGATGCTGGACAATTTAGTTCGCCTCAAGTTCCTCAGCGATCCTAATCCGGGAGAATGCCGCTCAAAGCAGTTGTGTACACTGCCAATCACATTACAAGGACTACCTTTGGACTCTGAAATTACTGGTGACTGGCATGGTGAAAACTGTGATGGCTCAATTGCTTGTGAATGTAAGCAGCCAAAATGTCTCCGACCACAAGAAGGGGCACGCTACTTGAGCTGACAGATAATGAAAGGTTACAAGATAAAAACTTCTTCAAACTAATGACATGGGGAGCTTCACAGATATGGTCAAAACTTTCAGGTATTTAAAGTTTAATGTAATTACTTATTAGTTATATACAATAGACTACATTTATAAGAACTCATTATTATTTATTTCACAAATAAGGTTTTTTTCAGATACTTCATTGCTAAATCATTATTAAAATAATTGTACAAAAATATTTTCTTCAACGTCATATATATTTGTTGTATTGATTTATATGCATATAATTCCATTTATGTACATTCATTGATTTAGTCTGAATTAATTTCCAAAGTTTATACGTAATTTTGTTTTGTTTCAGATGACATGTTCAAGCACTTTGCTGACATAGATGACGGAATATCTGTAAATGAAACGATCATTGAGACCAAGGTATTATATGAGGTGCAATTGGGATACTTAACCCTTTTCCTCATTCGACAATTCTGCAGCAGACGACTTTGCACATATTTTGTCAAAATATGTAAAATCTCTCTAATAAAATGGATAACCTATGACTAAAAGTGGAAAACATTGTGTCAAAAGGAGAAATTGCACGTTTTTAGCAATTTCTTCTTTTGTCACTATGTTTTCAAAAAGGCGTTTGCTGCAGTGTCAGAAAGCGTCTATATGAGGGAAAGGGTTAATTGAGCATAATGTTAGCGAATAATTGTAAATTCTAGTTTAATCATGCAAATTGATTACACTTAAAGTTAAAATGGTAGACTATGAGTTATAAGTATTACACATTATATATGGAATGGTTTAAGCATTTTAAAACTTGCCATTCCATGGCGGTGATCCCAACATACTGCTTTTTTAATACATGACGTGTTTGCCAGTTTAGTGTATGTTCCGTGTCTCATGTTCATTGTATCGTGGGCTGTAACATTTTCCCTATAAACAGGAAGTTAGATTTGAATTGTTGATTAATGATGTTGTCCCTGTTGTTTCAATTGTATTATTTACATTGTGTGCAATTATGTATATTCTACATTGTTATTCAATCATAATTCTTCGTTTGCTACAGTCAGTACCAGAAACAGACGAAAACGAAGATGAACTGGACGAGGACGACATTGAAATTAGCAAGGTCCTGGACGGAGTACTAGATGCAAACCTTAGTTCGATCAGTAAAGGTGCATCTGAAGATACCTTGGACATCAATTCAGATGAAGACGCCATTGAGGAAACTGAGGCTTATTCCTCAATCTCAGAAATAGAAGAGTCATTTCAAAATATATCCATCTTATGCGACGATGAATTGTCGGAAGCTGCTGAACAGAACGCAAGTGACCTGCTGGGGACGTTTGGCTTTAAGAAGTTTAAGGTACCACCGTTGATATGTCGAAGACCTCCGCCAGCAACGGGAAGAGATGACGATCGATCAAAAATAAAAGAGATTTTGGATGATGTTCTTATGAAATTAGGATACACAACTGAATCACACCAAGTCGTTAACAGAATTCTATGTGGTCCAGACAACAAAATTGGAAAGAGTGTTATTGAGCTCATGGAAATAGATCAAAGATACATGGCATTTCTTCCAGAATTTCCTCTACTTCACCTAAGAAAGTCTAAAATAACAATTCTGTTCACAGCATATAAAGACGCCGGGCTAATACAGTTGATAAAGTATATGAAGGAAGATGAGCAAGAAGAATGGAAGAAACTAGTGTTGGTCTCACATATTGATATTGCCACACGGTATGTCAGAAGAATTGCAATAGCATTGCATTTGGCCTTTTTGATCAGCTTTGCAGCATCGCTACATGAAGATGAAAGAGAACGCTTTTTGACAGAGATGGATACTGTCAGTGTAGCAGAGAATGCAAACAATTGGTCAAGCTTGTTTGAAGAATTCTTGACAACCGGGTCTGCGAAAAATGCAACGTTTGCATTGCATGCAGATATGCTGAAACACTGTGACAATGTAGTAAGCTTGGCCTTAGCAGAAAGATTAGGAGGTGCAAATGGTTATGATCTCCTGCTATCCTCTGTGAAGAAATCACTGCGTTTCTCATTTGTAAACAATGCAACTTCTTACGGACCTTACTGTGTAAAGTTACTGTATCACCACTTTAGTGCAGGAATATTTCATGAAAACTTGAAAAAAACTCTGTACAGCACACCATTTGGTAAAAGCAAGAAAAACTTTGCATGTGACACAAAGAGAGAGATAGATCATTTGGACGCATTAAAAGGTTTCAAGTCGGGGTCAAATATGTCCTCAGTGACATGTAAAATGTCACTTATTGACTCCTTAAATGAAGTTAGAGAACGACGAGTGACAGCATCAAGTGAAACAGACTATGACTCATTGGGATGTGATATTACTGAAGTGGACGAAAACCACATTATACCCACAGTTCCGTTAATTCTGCGTCAAGGGGGCCTTTCACAAGAGGGAAACCATTTGCCAGCGAATGTGTACACAGCATACCAATTATGTTGCATCAATTATCTATTCTTGATAGCCGTAGTTATGAGACGGCTGAATTTCTTATATTAAGACACATAGCGAAACAGAAAATATTTTGTGCTCTAAAACAGACATACATTTACCAGACAATATTCTAGATCCTTCAGAACTCGTTTACAGAGCAAAAAGAATGTAAAGGCACAACTATAAAGAGGACTACAAAGTCAAAGACTGAAATCATGGAAACAGTTGACACAATTGACAAAAAATAGATCACGCGGGGTTACCGTCTCGGAACGGTGTGTTACAAATCATTTTACCACTTGAGGTTTAAAAAACCTTATTTTAGGGTTATTGGTCTAAAACGACATTAAATATGGTGTAATTCCCTTCATTATGACAGTATTATGGCCAACAGTTGATAGTGTTATATTCATCATCATAAAAGAGATTAACATAGCAATTGTGCTGTTATTATAAAAGTCGATAATAAAAGGTTCATTGCATATTAAAAGCAAATGGCGAAAGTTAAGTTGATTTTCAAGTAAACATATGAATGTCATAATTATTGCATATAACGTTATAAAATATTTATTCAATAATGTTTCATATAATATTGTTATCATATTCAACCTATTGGAAAAAACACACTACCTCGGAAATTTCAAATCAAGTCAGATATCCCGTAGAATTTGAATTGTTGCGTGTGTTTTGGTGAGGGCAGCACGAATGCATCCGAAAGAAAAAAAGAAAAAAATGGGGGTTGCTAGAAATAGAGAATCGTGGAAACTTCGAACATAATGTAAAGGTAATCATCACGAGAAAACTCGAGTAAACCCAAGTCTACTGTAGTTAATGTGTAAGATGATATACGGCCATTTCGGTCGTGTCAGGTCAAGAGGCTTTTAAACGGATTAGTAAAAAAAATACTAAAACTGTATCCAATTACTGTGAAATTCCCAACATGCATGATATCTTGTAACATTTCAAAAGAAACTTTTTCATTTCTGTAGCAATCAATGACATGAAAATATATCCTATTTGTAAATGTTATGAGATGCACAGGCACATCATCAAGAACTACAGCCACTGTCACGAACTCCAACTCCACTATTGCCAACGCCAACCGCATTGCAACAAACGCCAGTGCCAACTCCACTGTTACAAACTCCAGCACCAGTTCTACCGTCACAAACACCATCTCCAATGTCACAAACACCAGTTCCACTATTACACACACCAGCTCAACTATTACAAATGCCAACTCAGCTTTCACATGCTACAATTCCACTGTTTCGAGCACCAGCAACACCTGTTATGTTGGACACCCAGGTGGAAAGATATACACAAGTTATACCTACATGTACTACATCACCCCAGTTATGAATGTGGAGAATGGGCATTGTGAGGTGGATACCCTGTCACCACCTCAAGTAGAGCTAAGAAGATCGCCGAGGAAAAAGGGAAATGAATCTTATAAGCAGTCTTCTGATGAAACCGGGGTAAATATCTATTTTTTGTATAATATTTGTTCAGCTAATTTTTTGTCTGTGAAAATGATATTGTTTTATAAGCAAATTTGTATTAGTCAACATTATATGAAGACATATTTTGACCAATCTGCAGCATACAACCTTTGAAACATTGTGGCAAAGTAGAATTGTCTCATATTGAGCTATATCTACAAATGCCACAGTGATTTAAACTCTTTTTAATATATATATATGTGTATTCTTTAAATTCTATTGAACACTATTCAAATATCAACTGTGAGTTGTTTGCAGCAGTAATTAATGTTAAGATTTTCCGAGCACAGAGTGCTCGAATCGAGATATTGTGATCATCATATGTCCAGCATAATGTTGCCATCATACAAATATTCTTTCAACATTCAAAATGTACATCATTTTGCCAATATTCATCCATCATGCCACAATTGAATTTGCCGGAATAAAGTTTAACACCAAAGCAACAAGTTGAAAGCGATATTTGAAACATATCTAGAACAGTGTAATAAGATCCCTGATGTTAATGTTTCAAAACCTAAGTCAAATAATTGTCTGCGAAGAAAAGTACACATTTACACCAGATACATTAAAAAGTGAAACCAGAAAAAAAGAAAAAAGAATGTCTCACTTTCAATTGCACATCTGAAAGTTGGCGAGGATATCATTACCTTACACAACTTGTCAAAGTCAGCAGTTATATTAACCGGTGAAGGCAAAAAGATGATCAGCAATTAGTTGGCAAGACATACAAGTTCCCTTTCGTTAAAGAGAAATATTTCTGTTGTCGTTGACAGTGAGCTGATACAAATGTAATGTTGCTGTGAGGGTGCCTGTTCCTGTATTCCATACACGCATCATGTTCTCGAATGGTTTTCAACAGCAACATGTGTTATGGTCAGAGTGAAGCAATTCATTTTACATAGGCGGCCATTATAGCATTATGGGTTATGGTTCTTTCCATATATCCAATAGAAGCCACAAACATTTCTGATAAGAATTCTCTGCATACATGTACAAAATGATGACAAGAACTGTTAACTTGAAGTGACACAAAAACAAGGAAACAATAAAAGCATTGTTTGCTCATAATGAATGGGACTATAAAGTGTTGGATCTTCATCAATCATGATCATTGTCTGTAGAAAAAAATTGCTTTCATATAATTATCTTTACAGATATCAAATGCTCATCTCTATACTGGTTCTTCAACTGAAGCATCTACCTGTGGCAGCAAGAGGGCTGGAATCTACACTAAACATCAGGCAGCATCAGACATGCAAGGCTATCTGGCAGAAGTCCTGAGAGAAATGGCATTGGTTCGAATTAAAAGTAGTCCATATATAAGGCTCATGGTAGACGAGTCACTAGATATCGCCACAACAAAAAAATTGGTAATGTTTTGCAAAATTATCCACAATGGGAGCATTAAAGTTGAGTTCTGTGCCAATGTTGACATTAGTGATGGAAAAGCACTGACTGTTTACACTGCTATAAATGTGGACACATTTTCTGGATTTGGTAGTGATGGTGCTGCTGTAATGACAGGGAAAAGATCAGGTGTTGGGGTTAAGTTGAAAGCAGAAAACCCTAGGATTCTCCACATATGGTGTACTGCCCATCGACTAGCTCTTGTTTCCTACTGGGCAGCAAAAAGTATTCCATATTTGCAATATGTGCAGGAAACTCTTGTGAACATCTATAATTTCTTTGAGTACTCTGCTCCCCGGTATAATAAACTCAGAGAGTTAAACAATATCTTGGGAGGCAAAGTTAAAAAAATTAAAAAACCTTCCAATGTAAGATGGCTGTCATTGCAAGATGCTATTGAAGCTGTACATACCAGCTGGTCTGCATTAGTTATTAGGCTGGAACACGAAGTGCCAGCAAATCCACAGAGTGAAGGTGGCAATAAAGCCAAAGGAATATTGAAAAAGGTCAAATCCTTCAAGTTTATCGCCACAGTTTGTTTGCTGAAAGATATTCTAGAATGGATTTGTAGACTTTCAAAGTATTTTCAGAAAGACATTATCGATATTGACCAAGTTGACTCGCACATTAAAGCAACAAAAGACACTATCTTAGTTTTTGAATTTTATGCTAATGAGACTCCATCAGTTCAGACACTGATTAACTTTATAGATGAAGCAGATATGTACCGAAGCATTGGATTGACATGCTCACTGAGCGACAGAATGGAATTGCAATCCATAAGGATGAGTTTTATCCATAGTATTTTAAAGGAATTTGAAGAGAGATTTTCCCCAGAGGATATGAGCATTCTTAAGGATTTGAACATACTCCTTAATCCAAAACTTCTCCCCGAAAATCATGAAAGCATCATTGAGCATGGGTCACAAGCTCTAGACAGAGTGCTTGACTTTTATGGGGACATACTCAATACTCAAGAAGTCAAAAACTCCTTTTTACAGTTTAAGTTCCTTTTAAATGTAAATATACACCTTTCAGCTGCAGCAGATGTGCCTTCAACTCCTTACTAATGATCAAGCTACATTCCCAGGTTTTTGCAAAATGGCTGCTATCATGACATCAGTACCATGTGAGCGAGGTTTTTCATCCCAAAACAGACACTTGTCTAGGTTTACAAGTAAGAGAGATGTGAAAAATGTGGAAAATCGGATGAATATTGAGTATGCATCTCGTCAGCCAGATTTCAATGCTGATGATGTGATAAGAAGGGCATGTGAAAAAATGACCCAGCGACCATAAACAAATGTCATATGTTCAATTGTTCAATTGTTGTTTCTTCTCTCTCTAGTCAACTGTCACATATTTTCATATCACAGTGTAACCTATTAGTATGTTAATCTTAAACATAAAAAACAAACAATATTTAATTAGTTGTGTATGCCTTCTATTTCAATATAAAAAGGTGTTTTTGTTACTAAAGGATAAAAACACAGATTGTTTCATGTTATTTACAATATAACATCGTGATATGTTGTACCCCCTAAATATTGTCTTGTACCCCCAAAATTTCACTCCAGAGGCCACATGTACCCCCTGAAAAAAATGACTGTGGGAACACTGGACCGTTCCTACATGTAATATGTTACACACACTTGATTCCGAAACCTGACCTAAATTGGATCAGTCAGTAAATTCATTACCACCTTGCAGCTCATGCAGCATATGGCCATTAAATTTCGAGTTTATAGCTGTTAGCAGATAACTAATAAAAGTTGCCTGGAGAACCGCCCTTTCAGGATGTATTGACCTAAAAAGTTGATTTTTCATAATATTTAACTTTTGTTATAACATTGATTTTTTGAAAGTTTGATGTATGTTTAATAAAATAAAATAAAAAAGATATGGAGGTGGGCTTTATTTTTTGCTAAATCCATTTATGATATGAATATTTTGCTATTTCAGCGCATGAAAAGTGTTCACGTAAATTGCCGATATTTGAAAGATGATATGCTAAATGTTTGTCTTTTTGTGGTTTAAATCTCATGCTGAAGTGTGTTACCCACATCTTTGGAAGTTCATGTGATACGTTGTAGTTAAACCTAAAGAATAGACACTAGTTTACCCTAATGAGAACCCAGGTGTAAGAATAGACAATTTCAAAACTTTGCAATAAGGAAAAAACATATTTATAATATTTAACTTTTTCTGAAACTTCTTTCAAAATATAAAAAGAAAAGTATATGGCATTGGGAAATATTTTCAGTTTTTCTTTTTTAATGGCTAAACAATGTTAAAATATGTTCAAACATATCTTCATATGTCATAAAAGTTTTCCAATATTTTCTACTTTTTTTTCAAAACAATATGTATTAAGTATCTTCATATGTCATAAAAGTTTTCCAATATTTTCTCCTTTTTTTTCAAAACAATATGTATTAAGTCTGTTTAATACAAGTTCTAGATAAAAGTGTATATACATGGACTTTAATATGTTCTTTTTACCCAGTTATGTGTCTTAATCAAATTGGGCGACTGGACAGCGGCTCACGAAAACTAAGAAGGCTCATGAACAAATTAAGCCCTTTATCTCAAACAAATTGAATCAACTTTTTTATAATTTTGAAGCATTATAAAAAGGTTTAATGACTAAAAAGGTTTTAATTGACAACAAGATCAGAAGTTTTAATAATAAAGTCATTTCAAATTCTAAGTTCAGTACATCCTTAAATCAAAACCCATTCCTATATCTACCATTACAGCACCAAAAACACAGGGCTCATCCAACCCTTTGTTTAGCTTTGACGTCAAATGATAGGTCACCCTTGTCCCGCACTGAATTTCACTCTAAATTTCAGAAAATACAGGATGTTCTAGAAATGAATCTGAAAGTGACATAACAGTCAAAAGAAAACCAGCGTTTGGTTACAAAACACTCATAGGATAATATAGTTTACCAAACAAAAATCAACTTTCAGCATGTCCAATGAGTGACAATTTCAGTATTACATATTCATCTGAAATCCCCTAGACAAAATTTTCTTCCCCGCAAGCCGATCTGATTTACTTCCCTTCGGCATAAAGGGAGTTCTGAATTTTGCTAAACGGCATATTTTTTACATTTTAGTATATGTTAGCCTTTTGTAGACCCAGTTTCAATAAATTTGGTCAAGCGGTTACCGAAAAGTAGCCGTTTCCCTTAACCTTATCAGTTTAGAACTATGCTATGTACTGGTTATAGTACTTGTAATAGCATTTTCTCCCTTGAGATAAAACGAAAGTGTTTAATCCTTAAAAGGAAGCTGTTAATACTAAACTTAACCGGGGTTTCAATATTTTTCAGTACGTTGTAGTGTATGTAATATGACAAATGACCATTAATGTGATAACAAATCAAATTTAGTTATGTTATCTAATTTTATCAGGCCACTATAGGACATTTCTATTCCAAATGTTAGTAACACTGTTTCAATGAACTATCCCAAAGGATAAACCCCCTCCTACACATTTAATTTTGCAGGAAGAACAGGGCTCTGAGTAGGAATTCGTGAAGGATCCAGAGATGTATTATCAAGATGAGGATACACCAACTGACCAGCATGGCAGCAATTGTTTCTGTCACAGACATGACTCATTCAATATTGTGCAAGCATTTAGGCAACATACATAGACAGGATTTACACATTTTTATTTATATAAGCTTTGTATTTTTAGGATTTTAATTATAAAAGAAGACTCGAAAAAGAGAAGAAAAACAGCTTTCAAACCCGGGTGTAAGGGTGGACCAGGGGGAAAAGGGGCCTGAAAGTGAGCAAAGACAGTGAATATGTTGAAGAAGCAGAATTACTTGATGTAGACCCAGTCATTCATAACGCCAACATCAACTTCAAATGACCAGAAGTCGGATGTCATGATTCTGCGTCCTAGACGAAATCAGCTCCAATACAAGAGTACTCGCAGCCAAAACACATGCAAGTCAAGGTAAGCCTAGAAATATACTTTTAAACTGATATTTGACTTGACACTGGCATATTTAGAGAAATATAAGAAAAAATCCCTTATGTTTTGTTATGGAATTTGCATATTTAACACTGGCCAGTTTCCAACAATGACATAGGGAAGGGGGTCTTTTTGGATATGCCTTATGCGTGCAGATGAAGATAGGCATACATCCTCTAATTGGGAATATATACCATTGCATCCACAAATGCTGTCTAGGGGTTGAAAGTGAACACTGTAAACATTTATCAAACAACACTGATTACCTGTTCTAAGCCTATCATAACTTTGTAAAGCTCCTGTTCCTGTGTCGAGGCAAAAAGCAAGGTAGTTATGCACCGAACACCTTACACATAACTAGTAGGGTCATTAAACTATATAAAATGGACACATATGCTATTATTTTGTGTTTTGTCAATATGAAGGAAAACTAAAAATGCATTGATTATTCTCTAATAGTACAAAGGGAGATAACATTTTATCTTCAAGAGCTTTTTTGGTGGCAAGTTGTTTTCATTTAACTAATTTCACAACCATACACTTTCAAAGTAAACAAACACCGCAGTTCACTACATTGCATGCATGGGACAGTTTATCTTTGAGAGAGACACAACATTGCAGAGTATGAGCAAATCCTCTTTTCCCACAATTCCCTGCTGCAGAGGTGTTTTCGTGGGACATAATTTCAGCCTGCTGCATGACTGCTACAAAGTTTTTCATGTGGAAAAACTGTTGGAAATGTTCAACACAGTCTATTTGGAGCATAGAAGCAGCTTTCCCAACTGTCGAGGTAGTCTTAGATTCGACAACACAAAAGAAGAGAGAAGATGAGGCGCATGTACGTACACGTCCAACATGTGCAAGCTTTACACCGAGGTGTCCTCAGCAATCAAGAGAAGAGGTCGAAAGACGGCCATGGCAAACCTGGGCTTGAATATAGCACTGACCCAAACCCCAATTCGGGGGAAAAGTTTAGTTCACCTTTTGACTGATGGTAATATTGGGGGGGGGGGGGGGGG
>JAUELF010235367.1:0-13104 GCA_031471495.1 Clinocardium nuttallii
ATACGATATCATGGTTAAAACCAGTATGTGACCAATCCAGCATTGTACACAGTATACGATATCATGGTTAAAACCAGTATGTGACCAATCCAGCATTGTACACAGTATACGATATCATGGTTAAAACCAGAATGTGACCAATCCAGCATCGTACAAAGTATACGATATCATGGTTAAAACCAGTATGTGACCAATCCAGCATCGTACAAAGTATACGATATCTACACTTTTAGAACACCATAATCTGTTGTTTTATGTTTTCCCAGCTCGGCCAACATTCTTTCCAACGTTTGACAAAAGTAACTGTGATAAGCGTCATTCGGCTTTTTATTTAAGGGCTAATAGTATATGTGGAAAAGCAGCCTGTTGCTTTGAAACATCCGTTGTATGGGGAAATGCAGCCTGTTGCTTTGAAACATCCGTTGTATGGGGTTCTGGTATTAGAAAGCAGGCAAACACAATCGACGGCGAACTTTCCCAATTATATGACTGAAACATTGTTGAAAAAGTCATTAAACCCAAATCAGTCAATCAATTGTTTTTCTTATTGATTAAAGAAAAAGTTGATCGCTACACCAGAATCAACCTATCATTTCTCCTTTTTCAATTTTAATTTCAAAATCAATTGACAGACTGCTCAAGAGGCGTCACGTGGTATCTGTATCATCAGTAAATATAATGTTATGTGTCCATACATATACACGAAAAAGCCTTCCTTCTCTCAAAATTGTATTTCAGAATGCGTTAACCCTTCCCCTCATATATACGCTTTCTAACGCCTCTGCAGTATTTGCTTTTTGAAAGCATTGCGGCAAAAGAAGACATTGCTCAGGTCGAGCAATTTCCCCTTTTGTCACTATGTTTTCAACTCTATTCAATGATTGTACTTACAATTAAAGGGAATTTCCAAAAAATTCGGGTATGTTTTCAATGTCTTCTGCAGCAGATTTGTTGAATGTAGGGACAAGCTTATCCCTTTCCCTCATATAGACGCTTTCTGATGCCTCTGCAGCAGACGGCTTTTTGAAAACATAGTGACAAAAGAAGAAATTGCACAAAACGTGCAATTTCTCCTTTTGACACAATGTTGTCCACTTTTAGTCATAGGTTATCCATTTAATTTTAGAGATTTTTCTATATGTTTTGACAAAATATGTTCAAAGTCGTCTGCTGCAGAATTGTCTTATGAGGGAAAGGGATAAACCCTTTAACATATATACAACAGATTTTGGAGCAGACGACAATGAAAACTTCAGGATAAACATATAAAAAAACTTCACAAATAGATGTACATGTATGAATGTTGAAAACAAATATTGCAGTAGAAGAGGATTTAGCAATTTCTTCTTTCGCCACAATGTTTTTATGGTCGTCTGCAGCATATGCTTTAACATGTGTCTGCATGTAGGAGCAGTGTAAAAATGATATTTTAAGTAATGAATAAATTTCCAAGGTCCTACCTCTCATCCGGGCTGATTTTTGTATGACCTGATTGACCAGTTTTAAATTGGTGATTACCAGATCGTATCTTATACCTATTGATCAAATCTCTGTTCATATTGTACAACTCCGTATATCCCTTCTTCATATTGTTCCTGGTCAAAACAAATAGTTCAATGTATCAAAACATCAGACAAGGGTATTCAATATATGTCACCTGCAATGACTAAATACGTTAGTGCCCCTTTCCCACATATTACAAATCTGCAGCAGACGACTTTGAAAAAAGGGCAAATCTCTATAAATGAAAGTATAATTAATGAATAGAGTTGAAAACATTGTGTCTAAAGTAGAAGTGCTCATCATTAGCTATTCATCCAGTTGTCACAATGTTTAAAAGATTTGTCTGCTGCAGATGCGTCAAAATGAATAAGGGTTAACTAAAGTCAAAGCATAACGGAAAAACAGACTGACAAAGTGATCCTGGGTTTTGCCCACTCAAATCATTAGCAGTTTCTTTTCATTTGACACAATATTTTCATAAGTAGTCTGCTACAGCATTGTCAGAAAGCATATGTATGTGGATAAGGGTAAAAAATAAGATCAGATGGACATAATATATTTTACTGACAGGGTAATCAGTAAAGTCAAAATAAATATAAATCATATACTGATGTGTTCTAAAGTATCTTTGCATACACATGTGTATGGAAAGGGTTAATAGATACAATCATTATATGCACAGCATGTTTAAATTTAATCTACATTCTAGAAGAAATTTAAAAATTAACAAGAGACGTCTCTGTTACCCTGACCTAGGAACATATGACCCCAAAATCAATAGGGATCATGCCAAACCTCCCTGTCAAGTTTGAGAACTGTTGGTCCAAGCAAGCATTATCCAGTTATATATCTGACAAGGTTTTGTCTATCAACGGACCAAAAACATGTGCAAAGCAATATGAGCCGTTCCTCGAGAAAACAAACACTGTGGACTCGCGTTAAGTATCGACCCGGATCAGTCTAAGTATTCCACGCTGGCTAACATGGACAGACATTTTTCGCCTCCTGAAGATTTACTGTTTCAGGAATCCTTACTCTATACCTCTATCCCCCTGAATGTGTCTGCCTGGATTAACCTGCACGGACTGCACAGGCTGATATGGGTTGATGCATACGCTTTTCTTTGAAGGGGGCATAATAATTTGGCCACTATATCCATTACTTACATATCTCCCATAAGTCTTGCGTCCTCAGCTCTAACTACCAAGCTACGGATTAAATTAGAATGATCAGCCATTTCAGCTGTTAATTTTTGTCTCACTGCATGATATTCGTCCACCTGAAAAACAGGTCATGACATTATGTATCTTTAAATCAAACAGCTAACTGTCAACATTTCAAGGTCAACTCGTGAAATACCCCTTAGGTCCTTTAACCCTTTCCGACATACAACAAATCTGCAGCAGACTTTGAAAACAGTGACAAAAACCTGAACAATCTCCATAAAAGATAAGTTGAAAACATTGTGGCCAAAGGAGAAATTGCATTTCACCTTTGGCGACAATGTTTTCAAAACTTGTTTGCTGCTATTGTCTCTCAAAATGTGTCTGCAGGTGGGAAATAGGGTTAACATGTCCCACTTGCAGAAAGCTTTTGAAATCATTGTGACAAAAGGAGAAAACACCAGCAATATCTCCTTTTGCCACAATGATCTAAACTCGATTTAATTATCATTCTTTCACTATTACAGATTTTTTATATTTTGTCTTGATGTTTTCACTGTCATCTGGTGCAGATTTGTATTATGCAAGAAATGGTCAACTAGTAGACCATTTTAGAAATAAACATCCTCTTGTAGGACGGACCTAGATAAACATTCTATCCTAAACATGTGTACCAAAGGTCCAGGGTTCGAATCTCCTGATGAGCGGGTTCTGCCTTTGGGGTCTTTCCACACAAACTGTTCAAGTTCTGGTTATGTCTCCAAGATGCAGACACCGAGAGTGATTTATATAAGCTTAAAGTTTGTTTTTCAATCAATGTTAGATAAATGAATAAATAACCTTGCTATTATAGACGCACAAGTAAAGTTTTCAACTGTTTTAATTTGTTCCCTATAACCCCTTTCCCACTTACAGAAGTTTTCTGAAGCCTCTGCAGCAGACAACTTTTGAAAACATTATGGCCAAAAGAGAAATTGCTCATGATGAGAAATTTCTCTTTCCCCACAATGTTTTCAATGCTATTAAATACTTTTAACTTTCATTTATAGAGATTTTTCACATTTTTGACTAGGTATTCAAGTCATCTGGCAGATTTGTCGTATGAGAGAAAGTACCAATGTATTTCTAAGCTACTTTAAATATATCTCCCTTTTTCCCCAAACTCATTTCTACTCACAATGAATCAAAACTAAGGTTTTGCAAGCAATGGCATTTACACTTATACAACAAATCAGCTGGCCAAATAAAGGAAAATCTCTTTAATGGAAAGTTTAATTCTTGAAAAGAGTGAAACAATTGTGTTTTAAAAAGACTTCTGTTGCAGAGGTCTCAAAAGGCATCTAATTAACCTTTTCCCTCATATAGACGCTTTCTGACGCCTCTGCAGTAGACGACTTTTTGAAAACAGTGACAAAAGAAGAAATTGCTCAAAACAAACAATTTTTCCTTTTGTTACCATGTTTTCAACACTATTCAATGATACACTTTCCTTTATAAAGATTTTTCATATTTTTTCTTAGATATTATCAAAGTCATCTGCTGCAAATTGGTTGTATGTTGGAAAGGGTAAAACATGAATACCCAAAGTGTATGCATGAAGCTGTGAGTAATTCATACGAGAAAAGGGAGGGGGGGGTCAATCCTTGATACCTTGACTAGAATTTCTCTCAGCCGTTCCATCTCTGTGGGAAAGTCTATTGTAGTATGCAAGTCATCTAAATTCAGGAAAGTAGCAATAGCTTGAACGACCTCTCCAGCTAAATCCATGTCGTCAGTTCTTAATGTTATCTTTAAAAAAGAAAGGAAAAGAATTATATCTAATACTTAACCCCTATCCCACATACAGCAAATATGCAGCAGAGGTCTATGAAAATAATCATGCAAAAACATGAAAAATCTCTATAAATAATCTCTGAAAAAAGGTTGAAAACATAGTGACAAAAGGTGAAATTGCTCGTCTTTAGCAATTTCTCCTTTTGTCACAATGTTTTCAAAATGCATACGCTGCAGAGACGTCAGAATGCGTCTACAAGTGGGAAAGGTTTAACTTAGTAAACATGCATTCTTCAGAAGACAATTTGAAAGCCTATAGGCAACCATACAGAAAAGCTTTATACTTGATAAGCATAATGAAATAAAGTTAACAACATTGTAGCAAAAGCAAACATTGCTCATTTAGCGCAATATCTCCTTATAAAAATTTGTTTGCTGAAGAGGCGTCAAAATGCCTCAATATGTGGGAAAGGCTTAGAGGGGCCTAACTCCATATGACAATTCCATTTTCTGTTGATAGTTTTAATTTGATGAAATGACTCAATCACATGACCTACCAGGTGCTAGCAAGAGGATTTTCCATGGCATTTTTAACATGAAATAGAGGACATCAATGACCTTCTACAGCTTTCCATCACATATATATTGCCAATTTTAGGATTATTTTGAATAAGTATCAGATATAAAGATTTAGTAACCATATGGAGTTCAGCAACTTTCACAAAGTTAATATAAATTATGAAGACAATTATAAATGTTTCTAAAACTTACAGTGCCATTGCTATCCATTTTGAAATGGAAGGGTCCAGTCCCTCGAAGCGACATAAATGCAAAACTGATGCCACTACCCTCCGCCGTTACATCATCTTGGAGTAAAAAGTTCTGATTTATCCACATAACAACCTGGTGAATACATAACAGATACCATAAATAAGATCATGTAAAAGATAAAAACATGCAATGTTAAACAAAACGCAAGCTTGGAGACTACATAACCAGAGTTAAAGAAGAATTTCTGTATGATTATTATGCCTACACTATGCAAAAATTGCCAACAAAGACAGACTCAAATTAATGGATCAGGTTACGGGTCTCAACACTTTCCCGGATAACAATGCTTTCTGAGGGTTCTACATAATGTAACATTTGAAAACATTGTTGGTGAAGGTAGAATTTCTTAAAACGTTTTCTTCTATTCTAACAATGTCTTCAACATTTTATTTCAATTTTAAGTACATTGCTGCCAACTTGTTCCTTTTCACAAAGACAGACTCAAATTAATCGATCAGGTTACAGGTCTAAACACTTTCCCGGATAACAATGCTTTCTGAGGGTTCTACATAATGTAACATTTGAAAACATTTTATTTTAAGTATATTGCTGGGCCCAGCACCAATAATTGGTACTGACTGAGCTTTAGGTTCAACAGAGAATAAGTATTGACTGAGCTTTAGGCTCAAAAGAGAAGAGGTACTGACTGAGATTTAGGCTAAACAGACAAGAAGTACTGACTGAGCTTTAGGCTTAACAGAGAAGAGGTACAGACTGAGCTTTAGGCTTAACAGAGAAGAGGTACAGACTGAGCTTAAGACTAAACAGAGAAGAGGTACAGACTGAGCTTTAGGCTTAACAGAGAAGAGGTACTGACTGAGCTTAAGACTAAACAGAGAAGAGGTACAGACTGAGATTTAGGCTAAACAGAGAAGTAGTACTGACTGAGATTTAGGCTTAACAGAGAAGAGGTACAGACTGAGATTTAGGCTAAACAGAGAAGAAGTTCTGACTGAGATTTAGGCTTAACAGAGAAGAGGTACTGACTGAGATTTAGGCTCAACAGAGACGAAGTACTGACTGAGCTTTAGGCTTAACAGAGAAGAGGTACTGACTGAGCTTTAGGCTCAACAGAGAAGAAGTACTGACTGAGATTTAGGCTAAACAGAGAAGAAGTACTGACTGAGATTTAGGCTCAACAGAAAATTAGTATTGAATGAGCTTTAGCCTTAACAGAGAAGATGTCCTGACTGAGCTTTATGCTCAACAGAGAAGAGGTACTGACAGAGATTTATACCCAACAGAGAAGAAGTATTGACTGAGCTTTAGGCTTAACAGAGAAGAGGTACTGATTAAGCTTTAGACCCAACAGAGAAGACATACTGACTGAGCTTTAGGCTTAACAGAGAAGAGGTACCGACTAAGCTTTATACCCAACAGAGAAGAGGTACTGACTGAGCTTTAGACCCAACATAGTAGAGGTACTGACTGAGCTTTAGACCCAACAGAGAAGAGGTATTGACTGAGCTTTAGACCCAACAGAGAAGATGTACTGACTGAGCTTTAGACCCAACAGAGACGAGGTACTGACTGAGCTTTAGACCCAACAGAGACGAGGTACTGACTGAGCTTTAGACCCAACAGAGTAGAGGTACTGACTGAGCTTTAGACCCAACAGAGAAGAGGTACTTCCTGAGATTAAGGCTTAACAGAGAAGTAGTACTGACCCTCTGCACTCTTTCATTAACTTGAAAAGTAACAGAACTTTTGGATTCCTCTGTTTCCCCTGTACACAATGCATACATAGAGAACCTTGGTAACTGCCTTGTTAGTTCGAATACATGGTACTGTGAACTGTAAATAGAATACATAGAGGATATTTCATGAGTGTTTATTTATTATCATTTTTAATAAACAAGTTTACTAAGATGATATGTCGCGAGCCTTGACAGCTGCATATTCAGCTTCGTTAACAAGTTTATTAAAAGTGATAATAAATAAACAAAAATGAGATATTCTTTTTATCACATAAAGTGATTCTCAGAGTTTGGTTTCCGCGCTGTAACAAAGGCTTGAGCGCAAGACTAGAAACCAAACTAGTAATGTCATATGATATTTATGTATTATTACACCTAACATGCTTTTCCCTATATAAAATTCGCCACAGTTGACATTACTTTTCTCAGGTTCACAATATTTGCTATCACCCTCAAGTGTATGTGATATTTATATAATGGGATATTGACACTCCCTGAGATGACTTTATGTGATAATTCAGTTTATTATGTGTGTCATCATAGACAATCTTAACCCTTTCAATGCTGATCGGTTTTCAATAGACTTGTCCAGCTTTGCATTTGGAAAAGTCCACTGCCTATTTTAGGAATATCAAGATTAACATTTTTGAGTTGAGCAGCCTACAATATATAGAGCCTGATAAGCCGCCACATAAAGATCCGGTCACCTTGGATCTATACTTGTTGCTTTTACTTTATTGAAGTCAGAAGTCAAAGGGACAATAATCCATTCATAGATTATTTGCGCCTAAATGTTTTCATAGTCGTTTATTGCAGATTTATAGTAAGTCGGAAGTATTTAATAAGAATAATTACATCATAATGAAGAGAAACACCTCATATTAGTTTCAGGTCTAGGCAGCATAAACAGGATTCCTGCTGTCTTTAATGCGTAAATGTTACAGTATAGAGGCAATTTTGTTTTTAAGGTGTTTTATTCTCCTTTTAACCCTTTCCCACATACAACAAATCACTTTGAAAAACTTAGGTAAAAATTGTAAAATATCTTTAAATGAAAGTATATTTATTGAAGAGAGTTAAAAACATTGTGTTAAAGGAGATTGTTTTGAGCAATTTCTTCTTTTGTCAAAATGTTTTCAAAAGTCGTCTGCTGCAAAAGGTTTCAGAAAGCCTCTTCATATGGGAAAGAATTAACAGTATCTAATTCAAATCATGATATATTTTATGTAAAACTTTATGACAAAGAGTGAAATACTATGTAAGCGGTCTGGTAACCTCATACCAAAGACTTTAAAAATGCTGTCCTTTTGGCGCTCAGGACTGCGGGATTAACATAACGTCTGACTGGTTGGTGTCAGGATAAATGGACGAGTAGTGATTTAACAGAGACAATGTTGAAAGCTGCGTAAACTACCTAACAATCAGTCAAACTATATATGGTTCAGATAGTCTTGTCCACCTGCTCAATCTTATCAGAATCTTCACAAAGTTGACATTATCTTTCAAAAAGTTTGTAAAAGTTAAATACATATGTTAATAATTAGATCTCAATCAGACCAGAGACATAAAATATAAGGCTCTGATTAGACACAATGGCCTCTGCGTAATGTATCCAGATCAGCCTCCTCAGTCCGTGCACGCTAACCCGGGCCGACACATTACGTCTCAGGGGGAAATATGTATAGAGCGGGGACGTCAGTATGAAACAGAAAATCCACAGGAGGCGAACTGTATATGTCCGGGTAAGCCTGTGCAGCATGCTTATGCTGATCTGGATCGATACTTTACGCTGAGTCCACAATATTGGTTTTCTCGCGGGACGGCTCAATTATAGGACTACTGTTCACAACAGTCATCGTGTTGACTACCTTTTCTCGTGCACCGACTTATATTGGAATTATTTCCTTAAACCCTTTCCCTCATACGACAATCCTGCAGCAGACGACTTTGAATGGATAACCTATGACTAAAAGTGGAACACATTGTGTAAAAAGGAGAAATTGCACCTTTTGTGCAATTTCTCCTTTTGTCACTTTGTTTTCAAAAAGCCGTCTGCTGCAGAGGCGTCAAAAAGCGTCTATATGAGGGAAAGGGTTAAAAAAAATAAGGTTAAGAGGATGTAAAACAGGTTAATTCTTTTTTTAAAAATAAGAATTTATATAACCAATCATTGTTGGATAACACAAAATATAAATAGGTAGTATAATTGAAATAAATAATTTGGGAGACGACAGCAATATAACAAAAGTTATTTAATATTATTTTAATCCCATCCAATGACATTGACTCTAGCAAAATGTGTGCAAATAAGTAACGCGTAATCTGATTGGTTTACTATTAAACAACCCTCCAACATGGAGGATTAAAAACAATTTGCAGGAAGTGACGCCGAATAAAATCAATTTTCTTCTTGGTTATAATGTTTCAGATGTAAAACAATTCATCACACAGATCGTAACCCTTTGGTTGCTTTATTTGCACCTGGATAAAGGTCAATTAGAAATATAAACACCATGTTTTCGCCTTTGTTTACATTAACTTACCTGTCAAAATGTCAGTGTTAATATTCCACATTATATGTTAAGTTTCAGATTGATTAGAATAAATCTGGTTGCCAGTTGTCACATGAATGTTGTGGCCAATTTATATTCTAATATTGTATTTGGCATTTTAATTTAAAACTTGACTTGAATGACAATGGAATCATTAATGCTCATTTTTGACAGCTGGAGTAAAAGTTTGTTCAACAGTCAAAATATAACATCGTATTTAGAGTACAGAAACCTGGACTAGACCGAACCATGATGTGATTAGCCAAACACATCCATTTGCTTTCTGAAAACATTGCCAATTTTCGATATATATGCTGAATACATCATGCACATGTAATCATTTAGAAGCTAATCTAAGCTTGGCCTTACAGATCGAGGGCTTGGTGTGAAACAGTTGTAACTAAAAGTCTTTATAAGCGTTAAATCTTGGCAAACAATGGAAATTTATGTGCTCATTCTGAGCAATGGCTCCTAAATTTGCATTGTTTACACAGGGGTCAAAATTGCCCCTAAACCGGGGTTCTCAAAAAGGGTTTTTAGTTGCAGCCGTTACATGCCAAACCCTCAAAATGGTCGACAAAAGTCATTGTGACCAGCATCGTTTGTCATCCTCCAAATGGCTATATAGCCTATGCGGAGAGAATGTTGTGTAGAAACTCTTGCATGATAGCCAGGAAAGGACATGTCCGTTTAACCCTTTCCCTCATATAGACGCTTTCTGAAGCCTCTGCAGCAGACTTTTACTTGATATGATGTATTAAAGTAAAATCATTAAACAAGCAACCAACCTGAATAGTCTCGGGCTAGCCGCTTTTACATTGGAACCCTTCATTATATTTCAAGTAGCTGATTTCATGCTAAATTAACAAATTATTTGATTTATAAATTAAAGAGTGGAAGATGAATTTATTTCTTGCTTTCTTTCAGATGAATACAAAGGGTTGGATTATATTAGGATGTTTCCTTTTTGTGGCTACATTTGGTATCTATGGGTTTTATATGGTATCCTATATGGTTGGAACAATTGCAGGGTATGTATAGATTTTTGATAATGTGCTACTTTTGAGATTGTCATTTAGTGGAGATATATATAGTCTGTCAGTGTACAACATGTTCTGGGCATGATTCAGAGAAACATTTTGTGCAAAGGTCATGGCTCTAGCTATTGCATTTGCTGGCAGAATACGATTACCATTATGAAAAATAGAAAAGTTCCACATCAAAGGAGCTTTGTTGAGTTCATGTTTCAACAACCTAGTTCAAAGCTCAAGTTTACTTCTGCTTTAATATGTCTGGACAAAATGAGGTCATGTCTCTTCGCTCTATTTTCTTGCAATGTAGTTTTGGGTTGGAAATCCATCATGCCTTATACACACAGATTCAGTGTTAGCTCTCAAGGGAGCTTTGACAAGATTAAATTTTCACCAACCTAGATCGAAGATAATATATATGTCTGTCGTTCAGAAACAAGGGTCATCACACATGCATATTCATGAAATAGATTGGACGAGTTTGTGTTTCACTGACCTAGATCAATTGGCTCACTTTTTGTATAAAAAGCCAACCTTGTGTATGAAAAGACATTATAGCACTGTCAATTGTGGGTGGAATTCCTGCATACTGCATACAATGGTTTAGTGTTGATGAGTTTTCTTAAAACCATCCTATGTTAAAGGTCAAGGTCACAGTTGTTATAAAATGCCTACCATGTGTACAAAACTACATAATCATCTACTTTAGCACTATTTTTTTAATGCACATTTCTTTTGATTATCCATACATCATCTCTGTGTCAAAATCAATGGAGAAGGTCAAGTTTCACTGATCTAGGTCAATCATCAAGGTCACAGTTACTATAAATAGAATACTATA
Organism: Clinocardium nuttallii; assembly: GCA_031471495.1. NCBI lineage: Eukaryota > Metazoa > Mollusca > Bivalvia > Cardiida > Cardiidae > Clinocardium > Clinocardium nuttallii. Next base: position 11,392 of record JAUELF010235367.1, read on the forward strand.
TAAATCAGTTAACCCAACTTCATTTGTTTTTGGGAGGGGGAGCATTTATGTCTTACAGATGTTTGGTAGTAATTAGTTTCTTATTGTTATATATTTGTAAAGCAGATAGCTCTACAAGGGCTTTCCCACATTCAACAAAATCTGCAGCAGACCATTTAAAAAACATCCAGGCAACACTACAGAAAATATCTGTAAACGAAATTATAACTTTTTAATAAAGATCCAAACATTGTGAAGAAAAAATAGAATTTGCTTATTTTACAACATTGTCTTCTTCACATGCCTCAGAATGAGTATGAATATGGTAAAGGGATATAGTGCTTTAAATACAGTCTTTATTCTAAAGTTAAATATCATGCAGTAACAATAGTCCAATTTTTTATTGTATATAAATTTCTTTACATTTGTATATGCCCATTTTGAAAAAACGGGACGTATAATAGATTTACCTGGCAAGCGGCATCCAGTATGTTGTCAGCCAAATAACTTAAGAAGCCTTTGCCCAATCATCACCAACTTTGGTCAGAATGTGAATTGACATAATATCTCGGACAAGTTAAATAACTAGCCATATGGCCATACTTAAAATTGGTCTTGTCAGCTCAATAACTTCAGAAGCCTTTGTCCAATCACCACCAAATTTGGTCAAAATGTGTATTGGCATAATATCTCGGACAAGTTCGATCAATAACTGTTGAAGCCTTTATCCAAACATCACCAAATATAGACAGAATGTGTATTGACATTGTATATTGGACGAGCTCTATAAGCAGCCATATTGCTCATGTTGCTCTAGAATTATCATCCTTTAATGACAGAAATTACCTAATTTGGTCTTGTCTGCTCAATAAATTCAAAAGCCTTTGTCCATATCACTGTAGTCACTCGGGAGTTATTGCCCTTGAATTATAGAAATGATCTCAAATTGGTCTAATGCAATCAATAAATTTTGAAGCCAATATCCAATCATCAATAAATTTAGTCAGAATGTGTATGGGCATAATATCTCAGACAAATGCTATAATCAGCCATATAACTTAAGTCATTTTATTTGATCATCACCAAATTTTGACAATATGTTGATGGGCAGAATATCTTTGTATCTTAATTTGCCTGACATGCAACCAATTATCACTATATTGGTCTCAAAAAAACAGGACGGGCGTTTTTTTGTGACAGTTGGCGATCTTTTTTTCAGTGCACTGACAATAGCCTATTATTATGGCCATGAACAATCAAAAGCTGTTTTGCAAATGGAACCAGATTTGATGCTGGCATCACCTGGGATCAATGTTGTGAGTATCAGACAGGCATCTCTCTTAGTTAAAATAATCTTCAATAAAGAAAATATCTTCTAATGAAAGTGAAGGTATTTGAAGAAATTTTACCCTTTCCCTCATAAAGGTGCTTTCTGGCGCCTCTGCAGCAGACAGACTTTTAAAAACATGGCAATAAAAGAAGAAATTGCTCTAAACGAGCAATTTCTCCTTTTGTCATCATGTTTTTAACTCTATTCAATAATTATGCTTCATTTAAAGGAAGTTTCCAAATATTTTAAATTCAGTTTTCAAAGTTGTCTGCTGCAGATTTGTTGTATGTGGGAAAGAGATAAGACATTTTGCCACTATGTAGAGGTCCAGATAAGGAGGGGTATTCAGGGCCTGCTCTGGGTTGAATTTTGCTTTCGCCACCACATTCGCCACATTGAAATAA
>JAUELF010235377.1:0-13103 GCA_031471495.1 Clinocardium nuttallii
AACCGTGCAATATCAAATGATATTGCATCCTTTGTTCATATGGAAACAAGAAGGAACAATATCAAAGTATACAATAATATATAAATATTTAACATTTTATAAATATTCACGGTGATTTGACGTGTTTATATTATATAAATATTTAACATTTTATAAATATTCACGGTGATTTGACATATTTCCTCCCCATTAATATAGATATATACTATTAATACGCTCACATTTACGCTAGGATGTAAGTACAATAATAGTGTACCGTTTACCTTGCACCGTGTTTAACGTTCACCTGTATTCAACATATGAGCCGTCCCGCGAGAAAACCAACATTGTGGACTCTGAGATAAATATCGACCCGGATCAGCCTAAGCATGCCGCACAGGCTGACCCGGATATATACTTTTCGCCTGCTGTGGATTTTCTGTTTCGGGAATCATTACTCTATAACCTTTATCCCCCTGATACGGAATGTGTCGGCCCGGATCAGTCTGCGAGGACTGCGCAGGATGATCTGGATCGATACATTACGCAGAGATCATTATGTTGGTTTTTTCGTGGGACGGCTAAATTATATAATGATGTAATAGTAATATCTGGAACATTTTACTGAAAATGTTGAAACTGTGTCGAGAACATTGTAGGAAATGATGAAATAGCTCAAGCAAAGCATAACAACCAAATGCTCATTAACCCTTACCTACATACAACATTAACCTTTACCTACATTCAACACATCTTCAACATACAACATATTTAACATCCATGCAAATATATTGAATATCTTTAAAAATTAAATGAAAACTATTGAATAAAGTTGAGCTCTGAATTTCTTCATTTGCCACAACATGTTCAACAGTATTCTAATGCGGAGACGTCCGCTTGCGTTTACGTGCAGGTTACCTTATCGTAAGTCGGGATGAAGTTCAACCATTCAAAAAATGTTTTGTCCGAGTTCTAGTCCAATGAACAAATCATCTTCAAAATTTAGAGAAAAAAGCTTTCTATCCCCCGTTAACTCTTTATAGTTAATTGAATTTATATACATACGAACTAAAGGGAATTGAAAATGTATATTGGAAATTGCATGAAGCGTTTTTCTGATTGGTATTCATAAAAACATTTGTAGAAACCGTATGGAATATCTATAACATCGACAGTTCAACGTTATGTGTACGAGGGGTAGAAAACAATGTGGTTAAAGTAAAGATCATTCGTTTTAAGCTAGTTCTACATTTTCCACACTACTTTAATGAATATCTCATGATGTGTGTCATATATCGTTTATTCGTAAGGTAAAGTGTCGAAGATTGCAATCGTTCGCAATCGAATGTAAGCGTGAAAAATCCAACATAAAAAATCGAATGATTGCAATTCATGATAATTATGATCATTCTCCATGAAATTTCAAGTTGTTTGAGATGTTTTCTTTTCAGGGTGTTTTCAATTGGTGTGTGTTTATGTTCGCTTACCCACCACGTTAATGATATATGAGCCGTCCCACGAGAAAACAAACCGATTGTGGACGCTGGGTTAAGTATCGACCCGGATCAGTTTAAGCTTGCCATGCAGGCTTACCCGGATAGACACTTTTCGCCTCCAGTGGAATTTCTGTTTCAGTAATCATTTCTTTATACCTCTATCCCCTTGAGACGGAATGTGTCGGCCCGGATCAGTCTGCGCGGACTGCGCAAATTGATCTAGGCCGATACACTACGCAGATGCCATAATGTTGGTTTTCTCGCGGGACGGCTCAATTGTTCTCATTTCTCCTTAAACCTTTCCGAAATGTAGACGTATGTTAACGCTTCTCAGTGAAGCAGACGACTCGAAAACAAATAATGAAAAGGCGAGATTGCTCACCTCGAGCAATTCCGCCTTTTGTCACAATGTTTCAACACTAATAGAAATCCATCCGATATATTTTCGAGTGTCGTCTGCTGCAGATTGTTTTCCCTGTATGTTTGGAAGGATCCATATGTGATACACTTCGTTTAAAATCAGTATTACTTAACAGTATTGACCTCGCACGCTGACCTTTACTTAAATATACAGAATACTCTCGATATCTCGAAGCTATATGTTTTGCTTTTTGTCAAATGATGCATCTTAAACTTAATTACAAGGAACCGTTGAGTTAAATGCTCTGTTATAAATGCACTGATGCAAAGGCTCGATGCGGCTTCCATATGTATGAATTGTGAATTGATATAAAACCATAAAAGGTAATCACATATCGGACGGCTATATTGCCCTTGATAGTGTTGATCGTTATTATGATCGTTATGATAAATCGCGCATTCTTTCTTAATTGCTCCGCGATTGACTTCACCAAAATGGAGCCTCGGCACACGAAAACCGACATTCAGACACTTTTGAAATTAACTTTAAGAAAATGACTGCTGATGTATCCGCGGAAAATATCTTAAAGCGAACATTCTTTTCCCTTTCAAAAACTGATTTAATTGTCTATGTCATATATTCAGTGTCCTAAAATAGCGTTCCTGTATTCTTTGAAATAAAAGTGTCATACATATCAGGAAATACTTTAGGGCCATTTATTAGCTGACTCGACTGAAATTACATTGATTCAATTAAATGGTGTATGGTTTCTTCAATATCGAACAAAAGTCAACGTTTCTTTAATATTTCTAATTGTAGATAGATCGAATTTCATAATAAATATTTGTCACTTATGGTCTAATGTAGTTAAACATTCCAACCAATTCTAAGTAAAAATCTCACACCACCCTAAAGATATTTTAGAATAGATTTTCATTTGAAATTAAATAACTGTATCCTAATTACGGCGTTGCCACTTATTATGAAAAGTGTATTTTGATGTCTTTCATATTTAACGTTACTACTTGTTTTGAGATAATGACCTATAAGAGCTATGTGTCGCGATTGTTTAATGAACACATGCATGTTATGAGAGCGTCCATGAGAAAAGGTACACGCTGGATTGTGTGAAGGTCGCGATTGTTTAATGAACACATGCATGTTATGAGAGCGTCCATGAGAAAAGGTACACGCTGGATTGTGTGAAGATTGTAGCTCGAGACTAGCCTTTGTAGTCGTACAGTCTGATCAAGATCTACGAATCCAACGTGCTGCTTTAATGAGTTTCGTTTCAAAATGATGGACTTGGAAGTTATATTGCTATGAAATGCCTACGTTTAATGTTCCTACAGACCGGGTGTATACCAGTTCACTCCCTTATATATGGGCATCATCCGACGGTGGTGTAGGGGTAGAATGACCGACTGTGGTCCGGAAGGTCATTGGTTCTATCCCCGTCCGTGTTAAACCAAAGACTTTAAAATGGTAATAATGACAGCCCTTCTTCTTGTCGTACAGGGTTGTGGGTTAAGCATTACGAGTGACTGGCTGCTGTCAGGATACATGGAACAATAGTACTGGTAATTTACCCAGGTCACGCCGAGATATAACTGGTTTTTTTTAAAGGTTTGTTTTTTGCGTGGCGCAGCTCTAGGTTTGGCTTTGTTCCTAACGGTTAACCACTTTGTTATTATTTAGACGTTTCCGATGAAATTCGGGAACTCATTAACCTTGGAAATAGAAGGTTTTACAATAAAAATACGAAACCCAGAATAGTTTAGTACTTTACCATCTTCTAACGATTACAAGAGATTGAAATATCAATGTCTCAATATTTGAGAGTAAATAAGACTTCTTAAAGACTTAATTCAGAAATGATTGCAACATTGGTCATTAATAATATACACTTTTCAATCTATTTTCACATCTTAACTTATGGAAATTTACATATTATCACAGGGTTTTTTAAAGCCACAAAAGAATAAGATCTATTTCTTCTCGTTAGAACATTTAGAAATAAACGAAAACGTAACAAAAGGTATCATTTAGCAAATGTGGTTTCCGCGAAGTGAATCTGTTATATGTGTAAATGAGAAAACAGGGAACCTTTCCACCGGGACTTGACTTAAACGTACCCTCTGACTTTATTGTCGTCTTGAGCTTCCATGCAAGAAAAGGTTATTTGAACATCGACGTAACATCGGAAAATTAGCACAAAATGTTTAACTCTTTTTCAAAATACCGAAATACCTTCTGCAGCAAACTCATTTAAAAAGACTTGGTAAAGATGGTACATATAAAGAACATCTTTCTCTCTATAGATAAGATAAGAGTGTGATTATTAAGTAGAGTTGACTTGTTGAGCAGTTCCATCTTATAGTACTTTGTTTTCCAATGTCTTTTGCAGCAGAATTTCAAAACGCGTCTATATGTGGGACAGGGTTAGCTGTCTTCTATACGATAATGTGTAAAACCTCAACAAAAACATCTCTATTAGTGCTTAATTTATAACACCTGTAGCATGCGACTTTAGAAAACATTTTGGCAAATGTAAAAATTGCTCTTAATGTTTTCATCTCTTTTCAATAATAACACTTTCATTTAAATATTATTTTTTTTTTCATAGTTTCGCCTTGATTTTAACAAAAACGTCTGTCTCAAATGTTTTGTATGTGGGAAAGGGTTAATTTATTGACTACATTAATGCCAATGCACATGATCCCCAAATGTCAGCGCTGTACATCCGTATTTATTCTTACTAAAGGGTCGTGTTGTATGCCACGTTTCACTTCAAAGCATTTGTATGTAATAACAAAGCGGTACTTAACGACGCCGCAAGGCCGTAAACCTGTCCAGATGGCGCGAATAGTTCAGGCATTTTTAGAAAATACAATATAAGATATTAGATATGCAAGCTACTTATGTTTTAATGCTTGTTCCGGATAGGTTTATGGCGTTTTTCAATTCTATTATACATTGTCAAACTTTTATCCTAACTGCCAATCTAAAGTTTAACCCTTATCCTGTTTAACTCTTTTTCAAATCAACGTTCGCTCGTTCCTGTGATGCATAGCGTTATCGTTAACATGTTGACTTAAATAAGGCTATGTTTATGCAATCAAATATATATCTACACTAGTCGCGATACAACCATTTCCCAGATACAACAATTATATAGCAGACGGCTTAGACAACAACTTGACGAAAACGTAAATATTCTCAAAACATGAGAGTTATATATATGAAGTTGAAAACATTGTGGCAAAAGGAGAAATTGCTCATCATGATAATTTTCTCCTTTTGTAGCAATGTTTTAAAAAGTCGTCTGCTGCAGAGGCGTCAGAAAGCGTCTGTATGAGGTAAAGGGTTAATTAATAATTCTTAACAACGACTAAGAATTATAAGTGTACAGGTACTCCATCTAGTCTTCCAGTTTTTACAAGTATTGTTCGCTTTTTTAAAATCAAACGTCTAAAGAAAATCATTGCAGGTAAATTGTTAAATATAAATACAACGATAAACCTATACGTTAGCCGTGCAAACGTTGCTCCCTGTGCATTATGGGAACAGTTGTTATTATCTTGTTTCCACGATATTGATGTTATTTAACCATAACTATCCATTGTAGACATATTAACTATTTCGCTCAAAGACAGAACAGAAACGGCATCAAACGACTTTAAAACATCTAGGGGAAAGAAACTATCGTCACGGAAGTTGTCTTTTAAAGAAGTAGAAAGCATTACGAGAAAAAAGAAAAGTTGCTTATCATGAGCAATATCTCTTATTTTCCCCACAATGTTATAAAACATCGTCTTCTGAAAATGTATCAATCGTTTTGATCAGCGTGATTGTTTAATAATATTCGCACCATATATTCACGATCGGCCTTTCAGACATTAGTGTTTTATGATCTTTTGAAAAACCCTGTCAAATAAAACAGCCATCACTGTCTACTTGTCATGTCATTCACATCACTCGATCTTTTAACCCAATACCTGATGTGCTATCTTGGAGTCGCATTCTGTGAATACCATCTGTGGCAAATAAATTCTGATATATACTTTAAAACATAAAGGAAAAAAGGAGACATTACTCATTTCCAGCTTCTCCTCATTCCAAAATGAAAATGTTTTCGAATGTAGCTTTTTGGCTGGTTGAGGCCCTTTGATACATTATACATTGATTAGATTTAACCTTTTCCCACATACAACAGAGGGAAAAGGAATATATACATATATATAATGTGAAAAGCAGACGGATTTGAAAACTTCTGGGGACAAACATCAAGACATCTATCAATGAAAGTACAAATTTAATAATATTAAATAGAGTTGAAATCATTGTGTCAAAAGGAGAAATTTATCATCTAGAGCAGTTTCTTCTTTTGCAACGATGTTCTTTTAAAAACTGCCATCTGCTGCAGAAGCGTCAAAGTGCTTCTGCAAATGAGCAAGTGTTTTTGTTTAATACTGACGACGATTCGTCCTTTTCTCATAATGAATAATGTTTCGGTATCCAATGATATTTCTTCCATGTGTGATTCTTTTCTTGCAAACTTTCCAAAATGTTTGGTGTATTCTCGGATATTATTTCCCCAGCGTCAGACTCTCAAACCATCCCATTATGTAATCAACCATTTTATAAGTGACATAACACCCATTTTGTGGAGGGATTCCCCATAGCGTGTAACATCAAAGTGATACGGGTATGTCTAACCTGTAAAAAGCGATAAGCCGTATGACAGGTATATTAAGACAGAAAATTAATATGTATATTTTTTAACAGACATGTCATCGCTTTGATAGCAGATCCGATAGGTGCCAAGTTACGATAAAATTAATGCTCAACTTTCATGTTTCCTTGACCCGTGATGAACCAGACCAGGCTGCGCGTTCGTGAAGTCTGATCTGGGTCTCCATAGTTCGTCTAGTATTTGTATCAGAAATCGTGGAAGCATATGAAGAAAACTGTTGTCTTTAGTCTTATATAAGTCCATCGTGTAGTTGTCATCAATTTGGAAATCACGATTTCTTTGTGTGCCGAAGATTGCACGATTCTTATCCCCGTAATGTTATATGCTATTTTAGATTCCACCAAAAATAAATAACACACAATGGGGCGTCGTTTTTATGAGAAAAATGGTTAAATAGTGTGTATAGATCCTGATCAGAACGCTGATTTTATTTCGACGGGATGACCGGGATCACAAGTAGGTCGAATAATGTTTTATATTAATCTACTTGACAGAACATTTATTAAACCCCTTTCCCACAAACACACGCTTTCTGACGCCTCTGCAATAGAGGTTTTTCGAAAACATTGGCGATTTCTCCTTTTGCCACAATGTTTATATAACTTGTTGTCAATAATCTAACAAACCTTTATAAAGATATTTTACATGTTGTTCTCCTGATGCTTTCAGAGGTCGTCTGTAGCAAATGTGTTGTATGTGAAACAGGGTAACGGGTCAAATAGTTTCCTAAGTTACTTTTTAAGCCCCCCTAATGTGTGTTTTTATTTAGGTCACTTTTTGCCATTCACGTCCCTGAAGACATACCTTTATCTCGGCTACAGACGCTTTTTGTCAATTCTGAAACATTAAAGCAAAACAGTTGAGTAGAAATTTCAATTGAGCCGTCTCTGAGGCTAACCCGGACAGACACGTTTCGATTTTCTGTTTCATGAATCATTACTCTATACCTCTATCCCCTTGAGGCGGAATGTGTCGGCCGGATCAGTCTGTGCAGACAGCACAGGCTGATCTGGTCGACACATTACGCAGATGTCGTAATGTTCGTTTTCTCGCAAGACGGCTCATTTCCTAATGAGTTCCGGGTCACACGGAACTGAGATACAGGTAAAGGTAATCAAATGCTCAACTTTTAATGTCTTATGTGAACACTTTTCCTCACACAACTACTCCGTAACAGATGACTTTGAACATTTCTATGCAAATAATGGAAACTCTCTATATTACATGACAGTATAACTATTGAACAGGGTTGAAAACATTGTAGAACACGGAGTAATTGCTTAATTTGAAGCGTTTCACATTTTGAAGCAAGTTATCTTTTACAGAGGCGTCGAAAAGCGTCTTAATGTCGAAAAGGGTGAAAGTATTTTGGTGTTAATTTAACGTTGAGATAAGACGATATCTATTTTAAACCGCATCAAAGAGTGAACACAATGTCTAATGTTGGATCGGAAATCACTGCAGTTACATTAATTAATTGATCTGCAACTAAGCGCAATGAAATTCCAAATATTTGGATAATTGTTTTTAATAGAAAGTTATTTTTGTTCTTACCCTCATCCACCCTTATTTAAACGCATCTTGATGTCTTTTGAAAATATCGCGAGTTTGTTTGTACGTTGAGTGTCTTGTTTCCACAATGATATTCAAATTAGTATTAGATATGATCTCAAATAATTTTCTAAGTATTACAATTTTTTAACACAGATATTTCCAACGCGTTAATTAACTGTATTTCAAATTGAAGTTGAATTGTTTGCCTTGTATACTATATTATCTGTTTGCTAGAGAAAGGCATTTTGAGTGAAATGCTATAATTAACATTACATAACTGACTACGAACTATGACCCGTGATGTATTAAAGCTGGGGGATTTGTTTCTAAAATTACGGTTCTTTAAAGTGATCTAGGTATATATTATTTCATTTTACTTTTACGTTTGTTTTCCAATTACTTCTGCCTCTAGTAAATACGAACAGAAAATAGATTATATAGGTGAAAAAGGTTTAGAAATAAACGGCCAACCTTCCCTGACAGCCATGAGAAAACCAACATAATGGCCTCTGCGTAATGTATCGACCCACATCAGCCTGCGCAGTCCGCGCATACTGATCCGGACCGACACAATCCGTCTCAAGGGTATAGAGGTATAGAGTAATGATTCCTGAAACAAAAAATCCACAGGAGACGAACAGTTTCTCTTCGGGTAAGCCTGCGCGGCATGTAAAGGCTGATCCGGTTCGATACTTTACTCTGAGTCTGAGTCTGTTGGTTTTCTCGCGGGACTGCTCAATTTTGTTATTGTGTCCTCTGCTTGGAAATCATTATAAAGATGCAAGATTAACGTAGAATCAAATTTGAAATAATTCTGAGGGAAACAAGAAAGTACTTAGTTACATATGGTTCTCCTTTCTCCACACTCTTTTCAAAAAGTCGAATAATGCCAAGTCACGAAAATGTCGTCTGAATCAAGTTAATGTTTAAATCTAAAAATAAAGTCTTAAATCTTCAAAAGAGACACTCGATGTCCTTCACTAGATCGACAAATCAACCCGGAATATCGCAATTTACACGAGCTTGTCTCTTTACAACAAACAGGGTCTCTAACGTTCACGAGCTTCAGATTTATTTCACCTGACCGCGCACGCTTAGAACGTTGTTCGGGCTTCACTTCCATCGTGTTACAAGAACCATCATATGTAGCTAGAATGCGGAAAGACAGGTGTACTCAAGGAGAAGGCTTTGACGAGTATGTGCAGATACACAGCTTCGTTAAAGTCTTCACCTTCTGTATGTTTATGGAGGACATTTTCAGTGCGACGGGGTCGAACGACGGCCCTACTCCAGATGAAAGGTTTGTGGTGAGTTCGGAGTCTTCAAACCAATATTAGATTTCGTTTTCTAACTTCATTAAAATGCAAATATGGTTAAAATAAGGCCAGATCTTGCTAACGCGGGGTTAAACTACAACATTCTTTGGCTTTATTTACCCTCTGCACTTCTAAAAAAATTGTTTACACCAATTTCTGTGTTCGCGTTGCGCATATGGGTCAAGACTAGAATGTACGCTATGTAACATTTAAAGTTTGTCTCCCCAGAACCTTCAACATTTTACACAGCAGTGGCAAACTGATCAAGGGTAGTGTTAGCCAGATTTAGGTCGATAACAGCCGATAGCTCATTCTGTAACAACGTGGGATGTCAATCCAGGAGGTCGTGAGTTCGTACCCCGGTTCGGTCATTTGTCATGACAGATAATTGACAAAGGTCTTTGCGACAAGCCTAATTTGCCTTCCAGCAATTGGCTGACTAGTATATATGTGGAAGTTTAGCCAGTGATCCTTGAAGAATGTTTTGTTGAGTCCATGTGCGAACAGTCAGGAACAACGCATTAGGTGAACTGGTTGCCGTGTAATAAATGAAATAATGTTGCAAACGGGGTTAAACACATTCTCAGGGGGAAAGAGGTATAACATAATGATTTCTGAAACAGAAAATCCACAGGAGGCAAATTGCGCGGCATGCTTAGGCTGGTCCGGGTCGATACTGTACGCAGAGTCCACAATGTTGGTTTTCTCGTGGGATGGCTCAATTATCGTTACGCCGAACGTGTATTGTCATCAATCTTAATGTCTGATTCAGTTAACGTAACGTGTCAATTTATGAAAACGGTTTACTGGAAACTTCTTAGAGAAAAGTAATACTACAGATGAGCCTGTTCTTGGGAAATGGTGCTTACTCGCTTTTGAGAACAGTATAGAGCCAAATCAGCATGTGCAACCGTACAGCCTGATGACTATATACACCGTTCACCTATTACTTACGTAATCGTGTTATAACAACTTCTGTCAACGTGTGTAAATTCTGACGAGACAGAGCACATGTACAGGGTCATCTGAACTTGCACTGTTCAGGAATACTAATAAGTACATCGGCCCGTGCTCTAAAATTAGGCTTTTTCGTTCAAATTCCCATCTCTTTCCAAGCCTCCGAATATTCTTTTCGAGTGGCGTGGTCTAAATATCTCTGGAAACTATAGTTTGGGCAACACGATCAAGGGATACGGTCAGATGATCAGACAGAAACAATAAAGTTAAAGATAGCCTTATCTATGCATACGCATGGGGTTAGAAGTATAAAAGTATGGGAAGGAATGAGCACGCACCCCTTCTCATGGCCCTTAAACGGTCAGCTGTTTTGCTAGTTTAAGAATAGTCATAATTAGTATGTCATTATGTTAATTATGATGAAATTAACGCGAAGTCAATTCTGTGACTTAGGGCACGGCTGAACACAAAGGGAATGTGAACCTTGGTGAATTCCGTTTTGGTGAAGCTTTTCAAATTATATTGATTCAGCAACTATCTTTGTTTATCGAATTGCTAGAAACACTAAACATCAAAATGAATTTCCAAATGTGTGACATTCAGTCAAACGTCCTCAGTGTACATGTTGGGAATGCTCGTTCGTGTTTTATTGGATAGACGATGGCAAACAAAACACGTCCAATGAAATAAACAAAGGTGACAGATAACCCCCCGGACCGATGATATTTCACGAATTGTATGACCGTTCTGCGTATCGTGCTAATACGTGCCAGCATCCGTATATGTATATGAGCCGTCCCGCGAGAAAACCAACATGATGGCACCTGCGTAATGTATCGACCAGACCAGCCTGCGCTATCCGCGCAGACTGTTCCTGGCCGACACATTCCGTCTAATGGGTATCGAGGTATAGAGTAATGATTCCTGAAACAGAAAATCCACAGGAGGCGAAATGTGTCTGTCCGGTTTAGCCTGCGTGGTATGCTTAGTCTGATCAGAGTTTACACTTTACGCAGAGTCCATAATTTTGTTTATCTCACGAGACGGCTCATATGTATATGTATATAAATATAGATATATAAACTAGTATTTCGTTACACAGCGGTACGTGTCGCATATGGTACTATAGCATTCGACAATATCTCACATCACTTCAGAAACCGCTTAGCATTCCTTGTTTAGTGGTATCATTTGTACCATGTCTTAAGGAGTTCCATATTTGATGCATTTGCAGCAAAACACCAATTAAAGATATTGATAAACCCGAGAAGTGCCTTCAATGTCCTTGACATTATACTTGCCTGATGGTGGGACTTTGTTTCAAATACGTTTGGTTAACATTGTGACGGGTAATTGCTAAAAACGGAAACAAATATTAAGTTGTTAAAATACATTTTTTATAAAGTAACGTTCGTGTTTGAAGCCATAAATACAGGTTTTAAAACTACACTGCATCGAGTTTATTAACTATGAAATTCAAAGTACTTGGTATAAAACTCGTATTCAGTCGTCTGCTAAATTTCGTGTCGTCTGATACGGCGTTTATTTCTCTCTGAAATTCGAAACCACTGCCATATTTGGGGATTTTGAGATACGAAACTAACGCGGTACCTGGAGCTGTTTCTAGCTTTGATTAATTGTACTATATATTTTATAAATTACGGTATACTGTTGCCTTACTAATCACTGTATCCACTTACAACATTATCAACCGTGAGTCTTACGAAAAGGTGTCCCGGATGCTGAAAAAATTGGGGATTTATATTTGTTGAGGGAACTTTAAAAGCTTTTTTGAGAAAAGGAATAATCGCTCATGATGTGCTTTCCCCATTTTATCATTATTTGTTTCACTTAGTTTAAAACCTTCTAAAGCTTTTTTCAGAAGAGGTAAAGTCGCTCAATATGAACTTTTCTCCATAAAAACAACTAAGTTCTGAACTTCTACGCTGATCAATAACTAAGCTTGGTTTGATCAAATGTTCAGTTCATATTCGTTACCTGTACATTCAGCAGAAAGTAGACACTAGGTTACATCTAACATTCACTTTACTATGTTTATCCAGTATCGCTTGATTTGTCGAAGACCTTTTTTACAGTGGCTTAGTGTCGGAGTATGCTGGGTGACACACATCACGATGAAAGAGTCAAAATAGATCTCCGATGACTGGACAAAAAGGTCGACGATTTCAGTATTCAGTATAGCAATCAACCTGTTGTAAAAGTACAGTGTACTCGTGGTATCTGAAACAGGATAACTTCACTTTTTCGATGATTTGGTTTTTTCGATAACTCTACTTTTCGATTAACTCGAACGACTTCCATGGACGGATCTGTCTTTGAAAGACAGTAGCATAAGTTCTGGTCGCTCATACACGCTATCAGAACTGATGGTGTGCTGTTTTCGTGACTTGCAGCCTTGCTCTCGTTAGAATACACCATGGTCGAGTGGTTAGTGTTTGAAACCGGGCGTGACCAGGCATCATGCATATGTGAACTGTCGCCGTTATTTAACTGAAATAATGTTGAAAACGACGTTATTAACTGATACGAATGAATGCATGCTGAAGCTGACAGTTCATGAACTATTCGAGTACAAGAACAGAGACCGCTTAAACAGAGATAATTGCTTGGTCCCATTCGACTTCGAGATATCGGGAGCCTATGGTTGTATTATTGAGGAGTCC
>JAUELF010235388.1:0-13102 GCA_031471495.1 Clinocardium nuttallii
CTTTTCGAATGAACTTCGAATCGGCCGGAATGTACGAAAATTGTTCATTCCAACGGCATTCCGGCTAATTCCGCCTAAGTGTGACTAGGGTATAACGGTTAATAGTACTTCCGATCCGTTATAGACACAGTTTCCATACACATCTCCCACGTTTACAACAACAAAGAACAAACATGTGCAATTAGTACCTACACGAGGCATTTAAGTGTTACATTTGTATATGGCTTAATTTTAAACAAGAAAAATCTTTAAAAAAGATAAACGGCGATCAATATGAGAAAACACTAAGAAATGGAACATGCACATATCATTTGACTTTAATATCAGAAAGGCTTTGTTTATAATCAAAATAATCAGTAATTGTCCATGAATTATAAAATGTGCGCAATAATGCTGTATATTCAATAATTCGACAGCTCATTGAATTCGTAATGCATTATAACCAACCAGATATGGAACATTGTTCGATTAAAACATTGTTCTTTAAAAGAAAGAGAATCGGTAACCGAGTGTAGCTTGCGCGTTCTTTTTTCTTTTTAGAACCACGTGTCAGGCAAAATTACGTAAACTCCCAGAACATATTAAATAGTAAACTGAAACTCTGGAATCAACTGGTTTATAT
This sequence comes from Clinocardium nuttallii, assembly GCA_031471495.1. Classification (NCBI taxonomy): domain Eukaryota; kingdom Metazoa; phylum Mollusca; class Bivalvia; order Cardiida; family Cardiidae; genus Clinocardium; species Clinocardium nuttallii. The sequence continues at coordinate 623 of JAUELF010235388.1, forward strand.
CGTTATCCAAGTATCAACTACTAAATCATAACAATAATATATATGTGTTTACCAAAGGCTAAATTAATCGGCCATCTCCATCCAGCTTCAATTTCTATAAATATATCTGTTTATATGTCTCTGTCAAGGCGGAAAATATGTCACATGCCTGGAGAATACGCGAGGCTCCTAGAAGGTGTATATAAGTTTCAATTGACGATTTTTCATGTTTCAAAAATAATTAAAATTTTGCTCTTTAATATATATTTCATAAGTTTTCACTTTTTTCACTGAAATTTATTTCTTAAGGAAAATAATATGTAGAACAATTCATTTTAAAACTTTAACTTATTAGTGCCTCTCGTAGGATCCCCAACATACTATGAACCAATCAAAACGTTTCATTTCCTTTATTTCTTCGACATTATTCATTAAATACAACATTTGATTGGTCATTTTGTTTAACATTCTTTCAGTTTTATCATGGTGACATTCGCTTAAATAATGATCCCTTGGTAAACACACCAATACTAGGCTATGCAATATGCATTGCACACCGACACTCAACCATGACCGCCTGGAGAAGGAATCGAAACCGAAGGGTCACGGTTCCTAATAATCCCACGCCAACCATTCGGCCAAGGCCACGGCGGATTCCCCAATTAGTATTAACTCATGGGCCCCGAAGTAGAGAATTTAGACCTTTGTGACACATGTATATCCAGAGTGCCTCGTATATTCTTCTAGTGTGATCCGTATTCTAACATACTTCTTGAAGATTCTTAAACGATTCATTGACACGATGACTAGCACTGCATATTCCGATCATGACGTTCATAAGCGCTTGCTGTTCTGGATAAACACTGGTGGTAAATACCGGAGTGTGTGTGTTTGTCTATGTCACGGCTATAATGAGATACGAAGTTTTGGACTTGTGCGTCCCTCGAGGGCCCTCCAACACGAGAAATTAATTCTAAATACTTGGTTATGTATACCGACAGTCACATCTCGCGAGCGTCCCAATTCAATAACATTGAACAATATTCTCCCCCTTTTTCTCTTTTACCCTTTCCCACATGCAGACGCATATTAACGTCCGTCCGTGTTGAGTCATATCGAAGACATGATTGGGTGAATTTAGTTTAAACTTATATATAAGCAATAAGTATAACATAAAACACAGCTATCAGAATGTGTTCATTCAAGTTTAAAGGTTAGTGTCATTATTCTGCACTCTGCATTCATGTTTTTGGTAAAAAATAACTATAATTGAGCCGTCCCGCGAGAAAACCAACATTGTGGCCTCTGCGTAAAGCATCGACTCGGATTAGCCTAAGCATGCCGCGCAGGTTTATCCGGTTAGACACTGTTCGCCTCCTGTGGATTTTCTGTTTCAGGAATCATTACTCTACACCTCTATACCCCTGGGACGGAATGTGTCGACCCGGATCAGTCTGCGCGAATCTGGATCGATACATATCGCAGATGCCATAATGTTGTTTTTTCTCGTGGGACGGCTCATATGGAAATACTGACCACCATAGGAAAATGTGACATAGAAAACTAATATTGCCTTAAGAGCACCAGAGTTATGTACCCTGGATCTTACATTGTATTTTTACTATTGCCCATGGTTTAAATCACAATTAACTTGTGAAAACACTAGAGGCAACATTTTACATCCGATCTTTCTGTTTCTGACATAGTAATCTCCATCAAATTTTAAACTGGTGATATTGGGAAACAACTTAGGACACCCGGGCAAATTGTATACACCTTAATGTGAACACTACATGCCGCATTATTTATCAATTTATCAAACAGGGTCATCCCAAAGTCCATATTCATCAAACCCTAATCAAGTTTGAAACTTGGCCACGTTGGTTAAAAAACAAGGTCACTAGGTCAACTTTTAGAAATGTCTTGTGAACACATTAACACGGCACCACAACCGATGAACAATGAGCCAACACGGAGCCAACACGTATTATCCCGGTACCACCTTGGCAGCACCCGGACCTAACACGGTGTAAACACGGATGACGCCGTACCATCCCGTTTTATCCCTGATCAGCTACGGCCTGTCCCGGACCCAACACGGACCGTCCCGGATCAGAACCATTTTGATAGGCCTGCATTTTGGTTTGTTTCTCAGTCATTTGATTGTCAACTTCCTGTGAAGACCTCCTGAACGCAACCTGACATTTCAAAGCTAGACGACTGAAGAGATTATGCCACATAGAAGGAGTAGCTGTGCCTGTTCGTGCACGTTATAATAAAAGGGCGAAGGCATGAGCTAAAGGAGTAGCCCGAAAGTCGCCCAACCTTTCCTGGTGAGGCATCTGGTGACGAAGATGTCCATTCACCCTCGAATACCACCACTTCGAAGAAGTCAAGTCAATCGGTATCTGCATCCCAATCTGCAGCCGTCATAAACGTTGAAGAGGAGGTGGCAGATGCACTACCCATTTCTGCACCGAGCAGAAAGTGGACCTAAAAAGGCCCTAATTTTAACAGATGAGCAGGAGGTAAACATGAGGGAGTGGTTGAGGTCCCATCCAGAGCTGTTTACCAAAAGTCTCGATGCTTACAAATTCTCTTCCAAAGAAAGCAAGCTATGGAAGGACAAGGCGTACAAAGATGGATGTAGAGTATTCACCCCTGTTACGCAAGTGGTGCGAGAGTGTATATATGAAGATCAGCAATCTGACGTCTACAAAATCAGTTTTCTTTGTAGACATCTTCTTGGCTTGGGCTTCCTTTTCTATTCTGTGTATTCTTTTTTTGTTCAGCAAACTTCCTGGCTCTAGCCATTAAAATTGTGTTTTCGCTCTGTTGTTGGGTTTTGTGCAGTTGCAACAGCATCAGTTGCAGTCGCTTCTCCCTCGTGAGGCTTATTTCGGCTATATGCTATTAGGTGTGACAGGTGTGGAGTCAAACACAGAATTGAAATAAAATCTGAAAATGCGTCCCTTCGTGGTTTCGAACTCAGGTACGTGGTGATCCGTCTTCATCATGGGTCGTCCGGGACCACCCGGGAAAGTCCATAACGTCACCTTGTTAATCCGTAGTACAACCGTGTTCATCCGGGAGAGTCCGTGCTCATTCGAGTGGCTTCCGTGTCGCTACCGTGACATTCGTGTGCATCCGTCTTTGGTCCGGCATGAACCGTGCATTATCCCGGATGCTCCGGGTGATCCGTGTCCATCACGACATGCCGGATTGCCGAGGATCAACACGGTGCAACTACGGACATTCCCGAAGCTAATACGTCGCTACACGGACTATCCCGGATTGAAAATCCTCCCGGACGGTCCCGGTTGACCACGGCAATTTTAAACAGTTTAAAATTGCCGTTGTGGTGTCCTGCACCATCCCGAACTGTCCCGGACCATCACGGTCTGTCTCGGACCCAACACGGATCTGACCCCGGATCGGCCAAATTTTAGTCCGGGACAGTCCGTATGATACAGCACAGCGCAATTTAAAAAAGGAAATTGTTGAAAACGTTGCTTAGGTACTGGTAAGGATAAAGCCTAAGTCCCACCAAACTCCCGAATCTGCAGCCTAGAACTGACAAAGACTATTTCCAGTGCATCGTCAAACTGCGACAGAATACATTCAAAACAAAGCCATGGGTTTTAGCGAATAACATCTAGATAATCTACTTTTAAAAGTATTTGATATAAAGTTGAGAACACTATGCAAAAAGGAGCAATTGCCCTTTTGTTTAAGCATGCTTTCCTTTTCCAGAACTGCAATCAAAAGTTGTCTGCGGTAAATAGGGACCACTGTCGTTCTATCTAGTTTATTACGTCCTCAACTTTATGACTGGAGTTCCGGTGTAGCTGTAATCGTTTAATTTAGGTTCCGATAGCTTTGATGATAAAACCTGAAGAGAAATTTAATTTGATTGTCAATGACACACTAACCAAGTCACGCCATGGTAAAACCGACCTACATGAATTGCGATCAGAAAATATCCAAATTGGCACAGAGCTCGTCCTCGTTGCATGATGAGGGTGATCCTAGCTCGAGATAAACACATACAACTAATACAGAATAATCTGACCAACCGTTGTCGTCCCTAAATCGGTGAACAGGTCTGCAATCCGACTGTAATTGCTAATTAATGTAATGCATTGGAATGTAAATTAATACATTTGGGGTGTTTTTCATGCTCTCTAAAATCCTTATTTGACTTTATAATCCTATGTTGCGGGGACTTGGTTGGATGATAAGAGAGATATTGTGGAATAAAGAACTTGATAAGACATCTGGATTATGCCGACTCAAATAAAAACTCGTGGGAAGAACCTGTTAACAAGCGAATTTAAATATTTGACATTTTCAAATATAAATTCAGGACCAACTAATGGTCATTCGAACTTTTGAGTATCGGAATGTAAAGTGTATTCCGCGAAACTATTACTTTTCAAAGATAGTCCACATGTCGATTGGTCTGGTTATATTATTGATTAAGCCATCTCGCGAGAAAACCAACATTATTGACTATGCGTAAACTGTCGACCCTGATACGCCTACCCATGCCGCGCTGGTTAACCCGGACAGACACGTTTCGTCTCCCATGACGCGCAGGCTAACCCGGACAGACACGTTTCGCCTCCTATGGGTTTTCTGTTTCTAGAGGTATAGAGTAATGATTCATGACACAGAAAATAAACAGGAGGCGAAGAGTGTCTATACATTACAAATAGCCTTCATATTTTAAATTCAGAAAGTAAATACATATAGTATTGGCTAAACGATACGGTTTGGTAAATTTAAAATTACGTTACTTTGAACTCTTATATCATTTAAATTAAGAAATACAATTAACTATGGATGTTGAAATGAAATACGGGAACTTCTCGCTATCACTCTGTGAGATGAAGTCGCTATTGTACCGCTGGGAAAAAGTGACAGGAACTTGTAAATTTGCAGGAAACTATTTACCCAAACAGAGACGGCAGACAGAGAGCTATTTCTATCGATTTTCTCTTTTGACGCGACACATAATCTCCGCGTAAAATGATTGAAATGAGATAAGAATAGTCTGCGAAATAATGCATATGTTATCGGGATCTCATCCGAGTAGACATTTCAATTGAAATATAAAACAAACATCATCCTTATGACGGGGGGAAGTCAACCATTCGTAAATAAATGGAATATCATTGATACCATTCCTTGACGGTCGAATGTTAACACCTTAAAGGTGCCGAACTCTAGATATAGATCAACATTTATAAATGGTGAACCTTCAGCAAAAAGTGCTAAGACAACAAAGTAAGTAATAAATCAAAAATATTTTGGCGGTGAATATTGAATAATTGAAAGTCATGCAAATGTTCCAAGTTTAGCTTACTGAGTATGTCTACCCAGTAAAAATGAAGCATAAACGATCATTATTTAGATGTTTATGGTACTTGAAAGTGGAATTAATTATCTTATTTTAATCCCGGAATTATTATTATAATATGTGAGGACAACTTTTATAGTTTTAAAACTTTTATACAGTTTTAAAACTTTCACTGTACTATCTATAATGTGGAGTTCAGAACCTTAAATACAGAGGACGATTTCTTAATCCCTAAATCAAGTTAAGGAAGTACTGACCGTCAAACAATCTTACGAAATCGCAGATCCTTGTACACTCTCGAGTAGTCACGGACCCGTGAACGACCACGAGAGACGATGAACCCTTGTTCAATTTCGAGAAATGACGAAACATTCGTCAATCTCAAGAAATGTTGACCCCCAAACATATGAAATATAATATTTAATAGCAAAATATTCATTATTTTTGAAACATGATAAGATTTCAGTTATTTATCGTCAATTGAAACTTATAGACCCCCTGGGAGCCTATCGTAATCTCTAGTCATTCTCGGTAGTGTTCCATTTCTTAGCGTGTTCTCAAATTGATCTACGTTTATCTTTTTTTAAATTTCAATTACATATGGATCTAAGGAAACACGCCCTGTCCCCTAATGCCATACTTTCAACAGCTCGTGATGAGTATTGGAAGATAAGGCTGGAAGAGTTTATACTTTACACATATACGGAAATCAAACTCCGTCCCCTGGAATTCATTTGTGTCAACGACGACGACTGACTCATAATTAGACCTTCCAAGAAACTAAGAATACAACAAACTTTTCCGTGCATCAGGATATTGGAAACAGTTGAACAATAAGCCATATTCATATTGAAAACAATAAATATTAAAATACTGCAAACATAACTAAAATTTCTGTTTTGTCTGCATAAACCAGTTTCAGTACTTAATGTGTGGCTAGAATAAGTTGATACTTTGGACCGAATGACAGCGTCATCGATAATCATTTTTCTATGTCTAAGACTTTTAAAATGTTTGAAAGTTGAGCATCTATAACTGTTATTGATTATAAAATTATATTTTTGTTATTTCACTTTTTATTCCATCTCTTCTGTTGATAGGAATCCGCTGTGGTCGAGTGGTTAGCGGTGGGGATTTCAAAACCGGGTGTCCCGGGTTCGATCCCCAGTCGCGGCACTACGTTCATGGTGGAGTGCCCTTGGGCAAGGCACATTTTCTAGCCTAGTACTGGTTTGTTTACCCAGGGATCATGAATAATTAAATTTAATTGCGCTCTAAATGACCTTAGCTGTCGATGCGCCATAAAACAATATACATTCATTCATTCACTCCTATGTTGATTTGTTTAAGAAAAAGGGAGAGAGGAATATCAGTATAGTCTACTATTCTTATTCAATACGTAACGTCGGTATGCGTCTGTGGTTGGAATGCACACTACATAGTTTCTGTGTTGAAATACAATATTGACACTGGTTATTTTACTAAAACAAAAATGAAAACAGATAAAGAACTCATACAATCAATTCATTGTTTCAAGCTGTCTTTTCTCTAAAGCCAATCAATTCATTGTTTCAAACTGTCTTTTCTCTAAGGCCAATCAATTCATTGTTTCAATCTGTCTTTTCTCTAAAGCAAATCAATTCGGTAGGTATATCTCTGTTTGGTGTCTTCTGCAATTATCCGTTGTCCGTCTTCAAATGGTTATCAATGTTGCTTGGGCTGCAGGAATGCCAAATCGATTCTAACCCGTTTTGTCTGGTCTTTACAATAGAGGACGTCCACAATCATTGTAACAAAACAACTACTTTCCTATTTATTTCAACTTGGTCCGATTGACGTCGTTCATTAAACCTGTCCCACCTATAAGACGCATGTTGACACAATAGCAGCAGACGACGTTTGAAAACATTGTGGCCTCAGGTGAAATTGCTCATGATGAGCAAACCTCCTTTGGCCAAAATGTTTTCAATTGATTTAACAATAAAGCTATCCTTAATGGAGATTGTTCAGGTTTCAAAGTCGTCTGCTGTTTTTCATCATGGCCGACATTGACTTCATTATCTAAGCCATTTAGCTGTTTTTAGCTCACATATGAACAAAGTGCAAGGTGAGCTAGGTCAAACTTAAGGAACATCTTGTTAATACTCTTGAAGCCACATTTTTACTTGAGCATGTTGAAACCTTGTCAGAATGTTTGTCTTAGTGATATTTAGGCTAAGTTTTAAACTGGGTCATGTCCGGTCAAAATCTAGGTCACTGGGTCAAATTTAAGAAAATCTTGTTAGCCCTCTGGAAGCCACAAGTTTTGCTTGAGCATGTTGAAACGTTGTCTTAGTGATGTGAGAACTTGGTCATAACCCGTCGAAAAGTAGGTCACTAGGTCAAATTTAGGGAATATTTTGTTAAGACTCGGGTGAGCAATCCAGGGTCATCATGGCGTTTTTGTTTTGTTTTCTGTCAACGTAATACGTTATGCAAGGTCAAATATCATATGCCAGAATTACTTCAGTAACCTGCTTTTCAAACATAGTTGAAAATGACTCCATTTTCCCCGTGATGTTATTCTTTACACTTAACAAGTCGACTCATCTGAAACTCATCATAACAATGCATCATTATACCTACTTTTTAATAAATAGAATATTCTATTTTTTATTTCATCTCGGCCGCCTTCTGTTACCATATATCGACCACCAGCTGGTACGGTCGCTAAATACATGCATGCTACTGGGCATCACTGCAGTCAAAGAAATGTGGTCCAAAATGAGAATGTTAAACCAGTAACGTGGAAAATTCAACTGTCAACCGAAAAACAATCAGCATTTTAATTTTTAATTTAAGTTTTTACCGTTAATAAAAGTTACGTCACATTCGATTCGCCATTCGTCAACCATTCAAGCGAAATGCATGAGTTGGCCAACTGAAATGGGTTTGTACTTTGTAGTCATGTTTTAATGGATTGTATTAATGTTTTATGGTATTGGAAACTATGCACGGTTTAAAACTTGGAATCCTCGAACAGGAGATAGACTTATTGGCAAAACTACATTTACGTTTAAGCTCACACGAGTTTGATCTGCATAATGTGCTAGAGTGATCACTCTACGTTCGGCATCAGTCGGCGTTGTAGTCTGTGCATGTTCATAAGTTATCATTTTTTACAAATATCTCCTTTACCAATGAACCGATTCCATTACAATTTCACAGGAATTATTATTAGCTAGTCGAATGTAGTTAAAGAGTTGAATTATATGAACATGTTATTCTTGATAATAAATAAATGCCCGTATTAATAAAATAAGACGTATTATTTGAATCCATTGTTTAACATTGCCGACGGCATGGGCCGTTGCTCGCCTTCTTTAAGGCTTGAGCTATCTTCATAAGATGCCTAATTTGACAAGACGTTTGCACCAATTGTTCACTTATTAACTCTCTGCAAAGAGTGTTCAAATGATTTTATTTCGTTAGAAAACACGGCCTCCACGGGGGCTTATTTGTAAAAGCCATTTATCAAAAGCTAACGTGTTACAGCTGTGTTATTTAGTAGTGATAGCCTATCAGTATTGTTGACATTATGTCAATTTAGTTCAAAATGGGCCCACCACAAGGGCCCATGTTATACTTAGGAAACCATTATGCCGTCCCGCGAGAAAACAAACATTATGGCATCTGCGTAATGTATCGACCAGATCAGCCTACTATGTCCGCGCAGACTGATCCGGCCGACACATTTCGTTTCAGGGGATATATGTGTAAAGCAGTGATTCCTATGATTGTTCATAAATAAAGCTTACGGTAATGAGGTCCAATCTCGGCCATACCATACATCAATAACTTTAAAGCATCAGGTAAGTATGAGCTAATGGCAATAAGTTTCCACACAGGACAGTAAGTTACAGTACTACGGGTCCATTTATCCTGACACCAGCCAGTCAGTCGTAATGATCACCCCCACACTGCTGAGGGGGCAAAGCGATTACTACCAGATTTAAAGTGTTTGGTATGACCCGGCTGTGAATCGTTTTCGTGACCTCCAGCACCGGAAGTAGTTATCAAGCTATATGTTCGCTTCCTGTGTGCCTTACCAGTACTCTCGCTGAGTTTGCGATATGGTCCAAGAGTTGGCCCTCTGTTGTAGGACTCCAACTCGTGACATTTGGAGCTGTTTCTCCGTATGTGTGACTATGTGGCAGATCTAAATTGAATTGCGGGTTGTGCATGTTATTATAGATCTATAATAATCGGTTGTGATTGGATTTAACTGAGCATGGTTCATACATTTTAATTACAGTAGACTGTCTCTCTAGTGTAAGGGGCAATACGTTTATAGTTTACTATAATGTGTTTCAGCTCACTATTGTCTTGTTTGTGAAGGGCAATACATTTATAGTTTACTAGAATGTGTTTCCGCTCACAAGTGTCTTGTTTCTGATGGGCAATACGTTTAAAGTGTACTAGAAGGTGTTTCCGCTCACAATTGTCTTGTTTCTGATGGGCAATACGTTTATAGTTTACTAGAATGTGTTTCCGCTCACAATTGTCTTGTTTCCGATGGGCAATACGTTTATAGTGTACAAGAATGTGTTTCCGGTCGTAATTGTCTTGTTTGTGATGGGCAATACGTTTATAGTTTACTAGAATGTGTTCCGCTTGTAATTGTCTTGTTTCTGATGGGCAATACGTTTATAGTATACAAGAATGTGTTTCCGCTCGTAATTGTCTTGTTTGTGATGAGCAATACGTTTATAGTATACTAGAATGTGTTTCCGCTCGAAATTGTCTTGTATGTGAGGGTCAATAAGTTTAAAGTGTGCACGAATGTGTTTCCGCTCGTAATTGTCTTGTTTGTGATGGGCAATACGTTTATAGTGTACTAGAATGTGTTTCCGCTCGAAATTGTCTTGTATGTGAGGGTCAATAAGTTTAAAGTGTGCAAGAATGTGTTTCCGCTCGTAATTGTCTTGTTTGTGAGGGGCAATAAGTTTATAGTGTACTAGAATGTGTTTCCGCTCACAATTGTCTTGTTTGTGAGGGCCAAAACATTTTTAGTGTACTAGAATGTGTTTCCGCTCGCAATTGTCTTCTTTGTGAGGGCCAAAAAGTGTATAGTGTACTAAACGTGTTTCCGCTCGCTAATGTCTTGTTTGTGATGGGCAATAAGTCCATAGTGTACTAGAAGTGTTTCTACTCGCAATTTTCTATTTTTCCTTCTGGTTTCATATGGGAAGGTTTTCGTATCATATATGAACTAAGAACTACAAACAAGACATTGTAGACAGTGACTTTAATCATTTCACATATACAATAAATCTGCAACAGATGACTTTCAAAAGACTTGGACAAAAATGCTATTAATTACCTCAACATTAAACTACTATTTAATAAGGTTGACAACGTGACCATACTTGTTCATTGCGAGCAATTTTTACTTTTGCTACAATGCTTTCTAAGTCAAAAGACGTCTGCTAATTATGCGCCAACATGTGTCTGTATATGGGAATGAGTAAAAGGTGCCTTTAGCAATAGACACTGTACTCGATGAAAGTCAATACTCTTAAAAATAGGAGGTGAAGAACAAAGATCTTTAAGTCAATTTACATCGATTGTGAAATGCGTTGGAGTCTACACAGTAAATACGTCCCTGTCTGCTTCCCTGAGTTAATGTAATAGTATTGCCCACACATTTGTTAAGTACTATGTTCCTAGGACAAAATGGTTCATGAGACCTTTCAAAGGTCCAATGTCTTCCGAGTCCTGTAACCCACGATAGCGACCCGGACTGTCAATCTAGGGGTTGCGAGTTCGAATACCAGCTCGACCAACATTCCTTCCGATGCTTACAAAAGTCAACGCACCATTTTTTGAAAGACAGTCGGTTGTCTTAAAAGACTGTTGTGTCTAGTACTCGTTTGGGACAGTCAGGAAACACACGGGTATATATGAACTGGTCGACGAGATATGACTGAAAACGGCGTTAAACTCCGACCAAACAATCAATCATTCGACTGACCTTAGCACAAACGTCGGGACCAGGGTCACCATTGACCAGTTATTAAGACGGCTCAATCCTGGAATCAGAACTGTAAATTATTTTCGTAAACATCTATTCTCATTGTACTTTTGGTTTCGAACTCATCTATATTTTTGTATTGCCTTATTGTCTATGAAGTTATGGTTGTACCAGATACAGTGTCCAGTCTCACTGACGATAGTATCAACTTATCTACGGTTACCCATAGTCCTATAATAAACTTTTATTTTGATCGATTGAGATAACAATGGTCGATATAGATTTATATACACACATGCATTGTTATGATAACACTTGATAACACTTGAGGGGAATTAACTCCTGCAGTATATGTGGTTCCTAACCATATTGCCAGCCAGCGTCACATCTAATCTTGCCATAGAACTGACATCTCATTAATGGTGTGTAAACCCCTTCAAATAGTCCATAATCACATATCCAGTGTAAGTCATACAAAAGATACGCCCGAGTATGCCGAAGCAACAAACATGATGTTAAGTAAACATAAAGGGCGTCATTTAAGATTTGACCCGATATTGCACCTTCTTGTTGCCTATTATAGTATTTGTATACGTTAAGGATCTAGACGAAAACGTGTGAATGTGCGAACGCACGTACTCCTACACTATTAGCATACCCTGTCCTGTAACCGCGTGGGTTTGTTGGGGATTTTTTGCACGAAGGGTAGTGTTTCTTTTTCTCCCGAGTAATAATCACGCTGTTTTTGGCTTGTTATGATTGATTGTGGTTTTCCATTATAGCATTATTCGCTCGTTCTCGTTCCCGAATTAATACAGTTATCATTTAGCCATTTCTACTCCTGTGTGCGACGCTATTTCAGTGCCGAATTTAATAAACGTTAAAATCGGGCGACTCCGTGTTCCAATGTTATGAGAGACAGCTTTGAATACTTAAAGGCAAGCAATGCTGATTTCGGGTGAAACAGCTAGATATGAGCTAATTCATCTGAAAATGCATTGTTTGAGAAAAACCTCAATTTGGCCGTTGGCGCTTAAAGAGTTAATAGCAATGCCGTCTGACCTTTTACACGGGTTTTACGTTCTGCCTTAGGTAAACCCTGTCCAATATGCCGTCTGACCTTTTA
>JAUELF010235397.1:0-13102 GCA_031471495.1 Clinocardium nuttallii
GGTCATGAAAGGTCGAGCGGTTCATGCAAAATGAACAGAATTTAATTGTACAGAAAATCAAGGGCGAATGTAAATATGAGCATATGAGTTTCCGTGATCACCGTAATTCCCATACTGATCGCAGTCTACACTGTTATAATAATCACGACTACTACGAGAATGTCCGTAGTTGTGGTGACGATTATAACTAACATGGTTTTTACCAACATGGGGATTGTACCTCGACCTATTGATGTTAGTCCTTGAGGGATTATTGTAGGCCATATCACAACTCAAATCAGTATCATCATTGTCAACTGGATCATTTTGGCTATTCACAATATCATAGTTCACTTTTACTAAGTTTAACTATCTTACTACCTGTCTGATTCCGTCACAGTCGGTAGCGACGAGGGCTGTCAATCCAGAGGATGTGAGTTCGAATCACGGCTCGATCAACTTTCTTTCTGACGTTTGACAAGAGTCAGTGCGACATGCTTCATTCGTCTTCAACCAATGTGCTACGTCTATGTGGAAAAGCAGCCAGTTGTTTGTGAAGATTGTACTGTTGTGTGGAGTACTGGTGTGAGAAAACCAGGAAATACATAAGTAGGTGAACTGGCCGCCATGATATTACTGAGAAATTGTAAAAATCGGCGATGAACCCCAATCAATCAATCAACTGTCTGGGGGCCATGTATACATACCAATTAACCTTTCTTAAACGAAACGATGTACTGCCTATACACAACAGGTTTTTCAGACAAACTATATTTGACATATATTGCAGATTTTCCTGTATAACATTTTCGAAGAATGTTGTGATAAATTAAGACAATCAAATAACAAGTATTCGTATGTGAACTCCCAATGTGGATGAAGTGATCTTCGATTTTAGTAGCGAGATTTTCTGTAAAATTATGTTCAACTATATTGCCTAGTATTTCTCTCTTGTCTATGCTATCGTGTCCATCCAATAATGCATCTATATATGTTTTGCTTAATCATCGAGCGACGATGGACTAGATGCCTGGATCAATATATTAAGATTGACTCAATGATTTATTTCCACTTCTTGAAATAATTGGTTTGGAGGAAGTCGGCCAAAAAACATTTCTACCACAATATCTTCAGCATTCTATCCATTTTTTAGGCCGTGTAGCAATCAGTTCGACTCGGACATCTTTATATAATATCACTGTATGGTACACTTTTTTCAAATTATCTGTAAATTATATTGAAATCAGAACTCAGTTTCAGAAGAATTTCAAAGTGTTGTCATTGTCCACAATTTTTAAGTTACACTTACCATATTTCATACTAATTCTTTGAACATTTTTAAAGTTCGGCAACGTCAACGCAAGAACTCGGTCGAACGATGATTTCACAGTACAGGGATAATAACCTTCAGATTGCATACTTTCATATTGTTTGTTTTATCTAGAATTGATAAATCTGCTTCCGAAATCGAAACAAACTATTTGTTTACATAATTAGTCATTTTGTCTCAAATGTCGTTTGAAAATATAAATTATAACGGTAATATACATTTTGATGGTTTATTTCTATAACACGGATAATAAGAAAATCATCATTACATATAATAAATTATTTGTTAACTTTGATAACTATTCCTGTTTTAAACTCATTTTGATGTCATAGCATTGACAAAGACTGTGAATGAAGAAAACATTGAACGTTTCTTCATACTGAATTTCGTTCGCTTTTAATATGTTTCATTCAAACAGCAGCAAGCAAATCCAAACATGGAAGAGTCACGGGCGGTATAGTTATTTACATAAAATGTACTTTATTTTTTTAAAATATTTGAAGATTGTTGATGCCGAGTTTAAAACAGGAATAATTATCATTAATCTGTTGAGCACTAGTTCTTTAAGCGATCCCTAGTTTGTTTTCCTTCTTTCCTTAAGACCAAACATTCTCAGAATTGTTTTGATGTTACTCCTTCTATCTGCTCAATCCTTCTCTTTGCGAGTTATAATTTCTTTCACATGCCTAGTTCACTCCTAAACACCCAGCTGAACCGGCATGACCATTAAAATTTGGTTTCGCTTAAAAAAGTAGCACATTTACTCACATTACACATGATATATGTACAACTACATTATCAAAAGGTCATTATCTCATCCGCACTATATACTTTTAGAATTATTTACCTCCCGTCATATATTGCTAGCGCATAATTATAGGTCACAATACACCACATATGTTCCTTATTGGTTTCCATGTTAATCAGCCAGTGTCACACTTTCTATTATTAAAGAAAGTTAGCTCTTACATTTAGAATAGTCCGAAGAAAATGGAGGGATGGGGGTGGTGGCTGGTCATGTATTACGCAAGACAGAATTCACCCACTAATGGTTACCGCCATCTTGGACGAAATCGGGCTTAGTCAAAATACTAACACATATCGAATCAATCATTTCCAGTGCATCCTATATATATATTAACAATGAGTGTAAACTCAATGTCGTATTCAATGCATTTTGGTAAAGGTATGCACTCATTTCTTCGCAAACAAAGTCTTTTAAATGACACTTTGGAGATCAGTTTGGTAGCGAATGTATGTGTCGTTATTGCACCTATATAGAGATTGCTACATCAAAATCAAAACGGGCAGAATTCTAGCCGCTGGAATTTTCGAGAATTGAAACGAGACTTTTCATAAAAGGCTAGAGCATGTCCTTATCAGATCTCTTGATACATGATTACTTATTACGCGAAGCTATTGTTAGTTTTCTGAACATGTTAATGTTGCCTAAGACTAGCTTTGTTTGCAACGAAAAATCATCGGAATTTTAAAATGTTTATCAGTTTAAGATAACACGAAAAGTTATCTATAACGTTAAATTTAATTGGCTGCAGCTCGTCTAATCAAAACCAACGAAAGATTAGTTTTACCCTTTGTAAAATTGGTATGTAAAACGAGGAAACAGTTAAACCTGACTTCGGTGTTGACGAGACGTACGGTACATTTCGTTCATTGGACTATTGTATTTGTTCAATATCTGGCTAAGTTACAATCGAATTGTGAGTATTGTTGTGGTAATATAACGTTTATATGTGACCCTTAATTACGAATTGAAATTGTTTTAGACGATCTGTTTTCTACAATGTGTGTTTAAATAGTATTGTACTATAACAAGGGCGTAATTTATTTGGCCTAAACAAAGAGGAGGGGCGACCATTTATTTGGGATAACATAATAAGCAAACTCGGTTAATCCGTTGTGTGATCGGATGTTTGTTACGATAAATTGCAAAGTCAATTGGGCAATTTGTAGATAGCTTTCTGATAATCCTTGATTAAGTAACTTTCCGATCTTAACAAGCGGTATAACGCGAAGAGAAACATTTAGTTAAAGGCTTTTGAATGTTGAAACTCTGTGTTATTTACGTTGAATTATGCGAACCACAGCCGTTGCAGCTTTCTCTCCAGTCATTACGGGAAATCGAAACATTGGAGCAGATTTGAATTTCCTTTTGAATTTCCTTTTGAGGTTCCAATGGGATACAATGAGATACGAACTTCGGGGTCATACAGATAATCTGACACTCACACATAATTACATGTCCGCGGGGAAAGGACAGACAATAATCGATCCAACCTTATTATCGCTGAGCAATCTACGGACCAAAGAGAGTCATTCACATTTTTGAATGACACTCTCAACAACAAACTTGACAAACTAGACATAAGTGAACCAACTATGCCGAGATTCCGAAAATGTATTAAGAACTAAAACACGGTACCTCTCCTCAAGAGTACCCGCGATCTTCGAAATATAGTAACCACCAAATAAGATTATGGTAGAAATTCCTACAAAGAGTATCTTAAAAAAGGCCCTGAAAAATTAACATGAAATACTGACGAAACACGTGAGCAACAACTTCAAAGATAATAATCCCATAACGTTGAGTTTTACAAAATCCCGTTACATATTATCAGGTCATCACCGTAATCAAACTTATTCTCGGGATGTAAGCGACCAATATCGCCAACGAAAGAACATTTTAAGCTAAATCATATTATGATGCATAAGAACATTTTTGATTTTTTACGCCAGTTTTTTGAAAATTGTTCAGAAATGTTACGGCGTTTCCTGGGTAAGTTACCAGTTCTACTGGTCCATTTATCCTGACACAAGCAAGTAATGGTAGCGTTGTAATCCTGAGCACCAATGAGGGCATCCATTACTACCATTGTTAACATTATCGGTATGACCCGGCTAGGGATTGATCCCACAACCTCCCGTACCCGAGGCAGATGCTCTACCACTACCCAACCGAGTCGGTATTTCATGTTCACATAGGTGCAACTGACAACCTTAAGATGAACGAGATCGCCGATGAATTTATTTATGCAAATGAATCACGCAATGCTATTCTTGGTGACAAATGAGTGTTTACGGAAAACAGATTGTGTCATTAAAAACATGTTGAAAGCATTGAGACAAATGGAGTAATTGCTCTCAGGATAGATTTCTCGCAATGTATTCAAACGCCAAACGTTGTTCTTATGAGAGAAACGGTTGAATCATTTTAATAAACTGCTGATCGTGTTGAAAAGACATATATGTGTACATGTATATTTATACTTTCCCATGCACATATCATATTCAAATATAACAAAGAACTAAACAAAAACGCGTTACGTTATTTTCCTGATATACTTCTATTCTCTATGAGTTTATCTCTGTGTTATGTAGTTTCAAGTTATATCATGCCTACAAATTCCACATAGCATTAATCAATTGTCGTATTGTCTCCTAATATTTTGAAACGTCGCCTGTCTAAAATGTGTTAAAATTCGCATGTATAGGATGAAGATTATACAACTGCAAATGACCCTGAGAAGTCATGAAATAGCACTAATTTAGTAACCATTGTGAAACTTTCTTCCGGGGTCATCCCTCTGCCAACTCAATACAAAAATCGTTCCGATGCTTCTTTATAAGTATGAATGATCTCAATAAATGCATAATACGTTTTGACTTTGAGAACATTTTGATACTAATAGCCACCAACGCCTGATTATCAACATGTAATATTATTTTCCTTTTTCTTAATTGACATGACTAGATAGAAAAGGCCAGAACAATGGGGCAAATTCCAACACAGTTATGTCGTCAAATAAAGTGGTATCTACCCATTATACAGGCCTATGATAAAAGAACATTCGCTGCCAAAAACAGCTGCACAACCCAGGTTAGGGGTACCTGCACTGGCTGTAAAGAGATTAAGTGTTTCACTCTGGGAAGCTGCAAAATTAAAATGCTGAAGAAACGCGAGCCACAAACGAAACACCAGCTGTCATTGATAATGATACACTCATGTGATGAAAGGGTTTAGCTAAACCAGACATTGCATCACAAAAACGTCTATTACATGCTCGATCAATGGTATGGCAAGAGAACAAAAGTTAAGCAGCACAACAATTAATTGTAATTTTTTAAGTGCAAGCTTTTTCTTATTCAGCAAGGATGTTAAAGCAGACCTTATTTTGGTATTTTGATTTGAGACATAACTGAATCCAGTGGCAGGCCTATGAATAACCGTATAACAGTAGGACCAACAGTTTTTCTACGGCCAAAGGGACCCCTAATAATGAACACAACCTTTCATAGTCATACATAGTCTGTGAACACATAACAGACTGTTTCTCTCTCAGAAATATAAAGTCTTCCAGATAATGATGTAAACAACAACGTGGGTTTAAGCGTTTGAAAAGCCGTTCAATGAATGAAGCGAACTGTTCCCATGAGGCACAACCCATTGGCACCATGCTGTCTACAAAGTAAAGTCCCTTGAGATGAAAACCTAGCAAGCAAACATCTTTTCGTCGAACTGGCAACAGTCAAAAAACACTCTTTTCATCCATTTTACCCATGAGGCACCTATTACCAAAACTTTGAATTTGATGTATGACTTCATCCATAGATGTATAATGGACTGAACATAAATCGGGATCAATATAGTCAGTAATGCTAGGAACCGAGGGATAGGATGAATGCTGATTTAATCTCCAGGTTCTTCTCTGGGAGATAGAACAAGATTGTCTAAAGGACATGACTTAAATGGGCCTGCAATTCTGCCTTAAGCTACCACCTTCATTACCTTCTCAAGGGAAGCGTTACTATTCTGTCTAACTAATAAAAGATTGTCACATTTCCTTAATTGTCTTGGACCATCATATTTCAAGCTTAAACCATTGGTGCATCATAACGGTAATTATTTAGATATTTCAATAAAAAACCAACATTAATTGGAGATGGACCAAGTGAAAACAAATCATTGTTGCTGCAGCAAAGGTCTTGTGGGAAATCTTGATTGTGTTGCTGAACTGCCATTGCTGTGTGCAGATCTGAAAGTAGAACTTTGTTTTTGTGCCACTACTACCGGACTTATTATTACACAAGTCTATTACACAAGTCCAAAGCATGTCTTCCCCCCACGTCGAATGCATTTGTGTGCACAATTAAAGACTGGTTTAGAACAACTTCCTTTATAGTTGAAATCAAACCATTTCACGACATCATTATTTGGTAATTGACTACACATAAACAAAAGCCAAAGCTCTTAATCAACAACAGCCCATGACATATATGAGCACATATATATTTTTAACCTAAACTCTTCATCGTAAGACAATCAGCCATTAGCATAATACTGTTTTGCATCTAGTCTTTAGTATACAAATAGTTTAGCATATCTGGATATTGTTACTTGTGAACTTGACAATACATAAAAAAGGATCTGTTCAGGTATCAATTTTAACAATGCGTTTGAAAGGGTTTGGGGTTAAATGTATCTGTCCATAACCATCAACACTGACAATTTGCCTGGAGATGGACAAAATTAAATGTGCTAAATTTACATATGCCCCATTCCAATTTTCTTGCATTTGGGCAGATGATACCTGACTAGAAATAACCTTACTAGGAAGCTGATCCTCACCTATCTCAGAGCTGCATGATGTAACTGGTTGTTTGGAGCCCTGAGAGCTAGAAGGTAGTTGGATAAGGGGAATCATCTTGGCCGCAACCTTCTCCACCAATTGATGAAGTTGGTCTTCACTTAGTTTGACCTCCGTCTTTTCCAATCATTCAGCCTGTAAACTTGGTATTCTCACTGATTTTGTATTTGCCTTAGGTATTTCATATATATAACTTAAAATTTATAGTTACTCAGTTAAGGTAAAACAAATTGCAAGATTGAAAATGTGGGTATCTGACACTATTTATTTCCATAATATTTATATTTTAGCTCATTATACAACAGAGCTAATATTACAAAATGACAAAACAAGTTCAATACCAACGGAGTATAATGTATACAAACAATAGTGTACTTACTACTGTACAATCATTTTTAATTAAAACACTGAGGTAAAGGCTATAACATTCAAAACAAATATTGGGAAAATAACAAAAAACAATAAAAAAGATTGACAAACACAAACAACATTTAGCTGGCGCCGAGACCATTCCTCTTGGGCAGCCAAACATACACTATTCAACACAAATGGGCTAATATCCAATCTGGTACATTCAGCTGGTGCCTAGACAATTTCTATTGGGCAGCCAGACGACAATTTCCGTTGAGCAGCCAACCATACAACAATATTCAACACAAATGGGCCAATATCCCAGCAGGTACATTCAGCTGGCGCTCAGACAATTTATATTGGGCAGCTCGACAAGCAATACAATGCATATCACAAATAGTTTAGTAGTTTTCAAAAGTGCATAACCAACAAAAGCGGGCAGACGCCCCATAACCGCCCATCATATTCAATATCAACACACGGGAAGGTTGGGTGTTTACAAAACGTCAAACAGTTCTATACATCACCATTTCTAAAAAATAAAAACAACCCAGGACAAAAACATATTTAGAGGCTACAATTGTTTACCGGGCAGCTTGCCCATTGACGAATATCAAATCATCGATGTGTGTCACAAAACGAACGGTAGTAGGAGCGTAATGAAAACCTCCACTTGAAACTCTTCAATTTTAGTGCTTTAGCCTATGTTGTTAAGCGCAGGATTTCAAATATTTTGAGGGTTTCAAGGTAGTGGTTCGAATCCCTCAAGAAGCGCACATTTCTTTATATTTTTTTCTTCTTTATTTTCATTAGCTAACACTTTTAACAGAAGTTTATATTGTACTTAATAAAAAAGTAATTAAATACATTTCTATACATAAATATTAGTTTCTTTTATTACTTGCAGTCACTGCTGAAATAGGTTGTTGGGAATTTCAAACTCTATTTTGTTTTAAATGAGATGGTTAAAACATTTTGATTCTTTAGCATAATGTTCCCAAAATGTTAAAGTTAATTATCAATAAAGAACAGGTCATGGTTATTTCTAGAACTTGTTGATTGTTGCTTTTAAACATCAATGTTCCAATTTTACGCGGTCAAAATAGTATGTTAAAATCGTAATACCATATGACTATTCCAGTACAGTTTGATTATATTTGTTGGTGATGTGATCAATAATGTATTATTTCTGAAAGCAAATATATTTCTTGTTACTTTGATACCAAAGTATTACCAAAATGTTGAAAAATAAATGAAATAAAGGATTTTTCTTGTCTCTCGGGTGATGTCGTTTTTATCGAAAATTCTGAAAGGGGGGTAGGGTAATTCAAATTAAAATATTTTTTTTATTTGTGGTTAAATTCCTTTTAAATTTTGTTTTTGAATCCAGGAAATGATACACATTAAGAAATTATCAAGCTGATCATAATTTGGAATGTTGCCCATTAGGCTCCTACTACCAGAAACACTACTGTAAGGTTATTATGTAGAAATCGAATGAAATATTTCAGATGCAAGGTCACTCGCTTGAAAATGAAGTTTAAACAATGAACATAACGGATAACAATTGCATCATTTGCGATCAATTGGCAAAAAGGATTGTCATGCATTACATGGAAAAGTTCTACATTGTCCCCGTACACGGTTTCAAACTTTAGTGTCTGAAACCTATTAATGGACTAAACGGCTTTTAATGGACAATACCTGCTTTAAACTGAGCCACGATGCCAAACATGATGCATCCCCCCCCCCCCAACCCGAGCGACATGTTGTCAGGAATACATTTTTTGACCGGATGACCTCAACATCAATAGGGGTCATCCATCTACTGACCACGCAAGCATCCATGTTAAGTTTGAGGGCCATGGGTGCAGGCAATGTTGGGTTATCACTCGGTTCATCGTTGTACGTTCATTGTCACTGTGACCTTGACATTTGACCCAATTACCTAAAAATCAATAGGGGTCATCTACTGGAGAGGCCCAATCTACATGTCATGTTTGATGATAGGTTTAGGAATTGTTTAGTTATCCCTCGGACATACTTGGTGGCTGTTACCTTGACCTTTCACCTGATGACGTAACCATATTGGTCATCTACTGGTCACCCCAGCCTCCATGTGAAGTTTGAGGGCCATGGCATGGATGGATGCAATGTCGAGTTTTCACTCGGAATAGCTTTTCGCGTTCAAGGTAACGGTGACCTTGAACTTTGGTCCATTTACCTCAAAATCAATAGGGTGAATCTACTTGAGAGGCACAATCTACATGTCAAGTTTGATGATAGGTCCAGGAATTGTTTAGTTATCACTCGGACAAGCTTGGTCACTGTTACCTTGACCTTTCACCTGATGACGCCCGGCCGGGTAGCTCAGTTGGTAGCGCATCTGACTCGTGATCTGGAGGTCACGGGTTCGATACCCGGTTGAGGCGAACATTCTTTCGGGCGATTTTTCCCATTGCCTCTCACCTCTGATTTATGTCAGAAAGTAGTCAGTAGTCGAACGAATGTTGTGTAAGTACTGGTGTGCGACAGCCAGGAAAACATGGGTGGGTGCACTGACCGCCGTGATATGACCAAAAGCTGTTAAAAGCGGCGTTAAACTCCAAACAAACAAACAAATCACCTGATGACCTAACAGTGTTGGCCATATACTGGTCACCCCAGCCTCCATGTGAAGTTTGAGGGTCATAACATGGTTGGATGCAATGTGTAGTTATTACTCGGACATTATTTCGCGTTCAAATTCACTGTGACTTTGATCTTTGACCCGATGACCACAAAATCAATAGGGATCATCTGCTGGTCACCCCAGCTTCCATGTTAAGTTTGATAGCCATGGGTGCAGGCAATGTCGATATATAGTATCTGATTTACCTCAACATCAATAGGGGTCATCTACTGGACAGGCCCAATCTACATCTCAAGTTTAATGATAGGTCCAGGAATTGTTTAGTTATCACTCGGACAAACTTGTTCACTGTTACCTTGACCTTTCACCTGATGACCTAACATTATGGATCATCTACTGGTCACCTACGGCTCCATGTGAAGTTTGAGGGCCATGACATGGATGGATGCAATGTGGAGTTATCACTCGGACATTATTTCGCGTTCAATGTCAGTGACCTTGACCTGATAACCTCAAAATCATTAGGGGTCATAGTCTGGTCACCCCCAGCTCCATGTCAAATTATAGGGCCATGGGTGTAGGCAATGTCGAGTTATCACGTGGACAAGCTTTTCACGTTCAAGTTCACTATGACTCTGATCTTTGACCTGATGACCACACAATATATAGGGGTCATCTACTGGTCACCCCCAACTTCGATGTCAAGTTTTAGAGCCATGGGTCCAGGCAATGTCGAGTTATCACTCGGAAAGCCTTTTCGCGTTCAAGATAACTGTGACATTGACCTTGGACCCAATGACCTCACAATTAATAGGGGTCGTCTACTGGTCACCCCCAGCCTCAGTGTTAAGTTTGAGCCATTGATGTAGACAATGTTGAGTGTTCACTTGGACAAATGTTTCGGTTTTAGGATCATTGTGACCATTACCTTTGATACAATTACTTCAAAAGCAATAGGGTTCATCTACTGTTCAGGGTCAACCTCCAAGTCAAGTTTGAGGACCAGGTATTGTTGAGTTAAAACTCGGACAAGTTTTGGTCTAAAAATAAACAATATTTTTTGTCAACCGGATATGTCATGTATAATTCTTTATATTTAATTGAATTTTATGTAAGCATGCTTATTACCTTATGTCATTAATAAATGCCCATTTTCATTCAATCTGTTCTTAAATGTTTAGGCATGGCATGCAAATCCTACTGACCTTCGTCTGAACGTGTATCGGTACCTTGCTTAAACTCATACAAGTATTTGCTCATCTTCCCTGGACCAGGCAAAAATAGATATGAATGATGAATGATAATGTCTATTGATATGACACCACGTGCGACGACACACTTTACTATTTACAATGTAAAATGTGTAGGCTTATAGTAAATATCATTACATTTCCAAGGGAAGCTCTTTGTAATATGATAACGTTTACGACAGAAGACGTTTAGAAACACTGTAGGAATATGAGACACCGAGCAATAACCCCTTTCCCAAAAGTTAGTAACATCTGTATCATTATTAAATGTGCATAGCTCCAGATAGGATATCTGTGTGTGTTGCCAGACTCTGTCAGGGGTACGCTTTATTAAAATGTTTACGGCTCAAGTATATGTCGTTGTCTGTCGAGTGTAAGTGTTTCATGAACTGGTGAATTGTTTCTTTTGGAAAATCAAGTTCACACTTGCAGCACTTACACATATTGACCAGAATAATATAACACTATACAGGATATAACTCTAGCATCTTATCTGTTGTTTTGAGTAATCCAATCATTTTGTGTGTTTATTTTGTCCGGCCATGCTCTCACTGTTTATCCAATGCGATACGTTCGTTCCTCGATATGCCGTATGCGTTATCAAATGAGACGACTCTAATAAATCAACCAGCTTACAAGCTAGCACATGAAATACTTACCTCGGGCTTAAATGATATAAAGGGCAAGATAAAGTGCTAGTAATGTCTCGTCTGCTCTCTCTAATTTCAACATAAGTCTGCTTAGGGTTAGACATAAAAAGTAAGGTACAATGTCCAATTTAACACTGGTCGTAAACATATATCGTAATACGCTTTTACGCAGCACACTGCGCTGACAATACAGTGGTCCCGGTTCGAATTATGAAACGTTCTGGACCTGTAATGATATTTCTTACGTGTTATGTGAGAGTTCTTCTCTTTGTTATAATAAATAACTGGTATGAACATTAATTATAAGTATTTCTATATTTCCCAATTAATCGCACATACGATACGTTGTCACTCTAATGGGTAGATGCAATATAAGGGCTCACATGGGGTAAAGGAATCTTACGATTGACTAAATAGAGTTTTCTAGAATAAGAAAAGATGGTCGAAAATAGATTAGATGAAAATTTAATGCAAAACATGAAGTGTTTGAATGATCGTTAGTCAGTTAGTCAGTGTAACAAATAACCACTTAACTACCATTTTGCAATGAGTTATATACAAATATTATTTTGGTAATACAACGGATATATATATATACTTTATTTGAATTACTGCCTTGATCTGATATTATTAAAATGTGAAGTATGGCGACCCGGGATAATACATTAAAGTTTTAACGAGTTGCTGTTTCTTTTGATCGGTCGTTCTACTCACAACCGTAAAACTGAACATAGTGAAATAATAATGTAAACAGTACACGAATAATGTATAATGAATATGCTTGATTGTTACCTAAGTTAACATTTATAAAACAATAACGTTCGATAAGTTTATAGCACACATCTCATCAAAGATCTATAAACGTCTGATTAAAAGGCGACGCCGCTCTAGTTCTTTTATTTGTGATTGGAATTATTTCATGCGTCATACACAGGTGCAGTGCATATCTTGGGACATGTTTGAGTTTTAGTAACTTAGGTCAAAGATAAATTCCACAGTGACTATAACATATCTGTACGAAACGGGGTCATTGAGTACGGATTACTTTCATATTCCATGTACACAGTGTAAATCGGCATTTTAATAATATCCGATAAAGGCAATTCAAATCATATATATATATCCGTTGTATAACCTTGTTGGAATTCCTTCGTGCCTCATACACAACCTAGTTCGATTAATTCCACAGTGAGTTTATTCTGTCTGTACGAAACGGGTCATTGTTAAAACACTTTCATTTGTTG
>JAUELF010235408.1:0-13102 GCA_031471495.1 Clinocardium nuttallii
ATCTAAAAGACAAACAATGCACATTGCAAGAGAGGCAGCTCGTAACAAATGACACATCTAAAAGACAAACAATGCACCTTGCAGGAGAGGCAGATCGTAACTAATACAACATCTAAAAGACAAACAATGCACATTGCAGGAGAGGCAGCTCGTAACTAATGACACATCTTAGTGAAAAAAACAATGCACATTGCAGGAGAGGCAGCCCGTAACTAATGACACATCTTAGTGACAAACAATGCATATTGCAGGAGAGGCAGCTCGTTACGAGCTTTCTCACGTGAATTTGTGTTGTTTGCAAAAGCATTTAAATGCATTTGGCAGCGAAAGGATTAAATGCGTTTTCGCTTAGACCTTACCATGAGAATGTAGATACAATCCCGTATTACATGAACTTAATTCTATAAATAACTATACATATCAAAGTACTGGAAAGAACAAAAGTTGAAATTGCGATTGTTTTAGCGGACAAGGGGGAAAACACAGATAATGGGGGTTGAGAAGTAGGTGGGCAGAAACGCTTATTATACAAGCATACCATGATGCCCCGAATCACTCACCTTAGTGCGACACTTAAAACAATATCAGCATTTACATTAAATTACATCATTCGTATCAACACGAATTTAACCCGGGCGATTCGTATCAACACGAATTTAACCCGGGCGAATCTGCAATTCATGCACATAAGTGAACCCTGAACCCAGTCCAACCTCTAGGGGACATGTTTTTGACCAATCTAAATAATGGTATTATTTTGAGAAGGGATTATCAAGACAACGTGTCTGATTGGACTAGCAGCGCTTTAAGACGTTTAAGGGTTGCAATATTGTCACACAAGGAAACTAAATGTGAATTTCGACCAATAAAATGATCCTGCTAAATTATCGTGAATTGAGCCACACTTTTTAAGTAGAAATACTTTCTCCCTTTTCTTTCTAAAGTTGTGGCGGTTGCACCCTTTTCTGTTGCCACCCGGCGACAATGATTTTAAGCAAACCACATTACTTCTTATAGGTTCTCATATAAGGAGCATTTAAAATTCCCAAGTTGACTTCCACTAACATTGATACAACCATTGAGTTATGATAAATCACTGTGCACTTCAATACACAAAGCCATTTTATTTCCAGGATTGCTGTCCGATTTCGAGCTCCTGACGATGTTGTAAAGCTTTATCAGGTAGGTCGGGGACCGAAGGCACCAAGTATTTCCCCTTTTCCGATGAAACTTGAAACATTTCTACGCATGGCAAAAATTCCATACGTGGTAAGTACAATTTTGACGTTAATCTTATAGCATGACTACGTTCCTATCTTTGATGATGATGATCAATGATGATGAATTGTATTGTGCGGTGCGGTGCAATCACGCACGGGACTTTATGATTACACTTTTCCACATTAACCTTAAATTGACGGCGGAGCAATGCCATGAGTAGTTATAATTACGACAAATTAAATGTTAATGCCTTGGATAACATTGCAGTTGCAATTGTTTCAAAAACATAATGATATATTTTAAAATGAAAAACATATATCCAGTGTTTAAGTATTTCTTTTATAAAGTCTCGTCCTTGTAATCATTCTATAACCACTCGTCCCTAATACTTTCCTTTTCGGTTCGGAATAAATTGAGTAGATTACGCTGAGATGAATAATAAAGTAATAAGACTGAAGTTGTCTCCCCTTGGGCAAAGATGATTTTGTTAAAAGTTAAAAGCATGTTTTCATTTAGATAAAAACCCTCTGATTGATTTGTTACCAAACACATTACTTGATTTAGCTATATTGACACCATTTGAGCCATTTTCAGAACAACATGTTTTTTCTGAAAATGAGAGTAAATAAACAGCCGGATAAGGTTATAACCTTTGATTTGACGTCATAGCTTAAAATAGATAGAATGTCAACAGTTGTTTAACTTTTTATGTATTTTTAAGAATTAACTTTAATTCAATATATATATTTTTGTTATTTGGAATGTTGGGAAAGAGCCGTAGTCCATAATGCCATAATGGATGCATATGGAAAATGAATTGCTTCCATCCAACCTTAACTAATGGGTTTTACGATACATTTTAATGTGTATTGAGACGAGGGTTCAAATTATCAACTTTCCCGTTATAACACTTTTTCTAGCGCTTTTCTCTAGAAATGCGATATTCTCTCATGATGGTTTTCACTAGAAATGCGATATTCTCTGATGATGGAAAAATTGGCATTTCAGATCGATTTACCTTATTCACATTGTGAATGCTGGAAATGATTTTGCGAAGCCTGTTCTAGCAGTATAAAACTAGATAAGGCGGTGCATTCGTGCCCTCTTTCCAGGCTCTACACTATCGGATGCCCAACTCATTGTTTTTGTTTTGATATTCCTAAAATTGGTTATCAACTCTGTTCTAGATACAAGACTTGACAATACCACTTTAAAAAACACAGCTTTAAAAGGTTAATACGTGCTAAAGCGATACAAGATATATACGGGTCCATTTTCAATAAGTTCGCTAACCAGTTGTTGACATCCTCTTTGAGTGCATTCCTTTTAAATCCAACCATTCTGGGCAGGTATTTAAGTGTTATTTCTTGGAGGCGTTTTTTTTTAATTTTTATTTTTCGAACCATTTGTTGACATTATTTAAAAGGACCACACATAAGTCGATGTTCTTAAAGTTTTATCCATATGTGGTCGTTTTTAATTATTTTGTGAACCGTTTTTTAACATCCCTTTTTATTGCATTCTGTTTAAAACGACCATGTTCTGTAATGGTATTCTATTGAACACAACGAACCAATTGTTGACATGCCTTTTCATTCTATTCTCTTTGAGAATGACAATTCTTAACATGTTCTATAAGGATCATACATTGTATTTATGGATAAGATCTTTGTTATGAAGACATCTCGCTAAGACAAATTTCCCCAAACCAGAGACAACCCGCCAATTATCAAATATTCTCTAAGACAACTCGCCCAATATGATAAGACAACTCGACCAAAATTATAATTACCATAAGAATCTTTCGTATTCTCATCGGTCAAACTTGTGTATTAAAGTGTACCTTTAAGACCGGTCATGGTCATTTTTGTCTTTTAATCTATTACATAAAGTGTAATTGGTATATATTATACGTTTGAACAACCAGGGTTAATCAGGAATGTACGTGCTATAATGTCAGTTTAGATGTTTGAGAAATATTCTACTAAACGTGTATATATAGTATATACATATCGTTTCAATTGTTGCCAAAATATACAGGTCGGTTTAATTTACAAAGTCAATTTTTAGTATAAATATTAACACAATTAATGGAAATTTCTTAATTAATTTATTGGAAAGAAAATGTCTAAAAACATATGATTATAATAATTTGGGCGGTTTTTGATTTTGGACATTTGGATTATTGGTCGTTCTTTTAAGTTTTGGGAATAAGTTGTTGACATGTCCATTCATTTTGTTCTCTTCCAGAACGACCTATCATTCTTGAAAGCTGCTCGTAAAGGAGGATACATTTGTGACCGATGTGTATATTATTGTGGCACTCCCTTTCATTCTATTATTTTTTCAGAACGACCATTCTGCGCAAATGTCCTCTAAGGGTAAAACACCGTGGATAGAAGTTGACGGCGAGATTATAGCTGACTCACAGCTCTGTATTGAACACCTTAAAAAACATTTCCACGTGGATGTTAACTCCAACTTAACTGACCAAGAGACTGCGATTGCAAGGAGTTTTCTCAAACTGACGGAAGAGAATTTATACTGGTGAGTGTTTTATGAACATAGTTTGAGCGTTGCTTCTTCCATATCCTTATAAAAGTAAACACACAAACAACACTATATGCATTTACCTGACATGCTGTATTAACAGGCAGGCTGTATAACCAGGCAGACTGTATTACCAGGTAGGCTATATTACCAGGCAGGCTGTATTACCAGGCAGGCTGTATTACCAGGCAGATTGTATTACCAGTCAGGCTGTATTACCAGGCAGGCTGTACCAGACAGATTGTATTACCGGGCAGGCTGTATTAGTAAAAAATAATATTAACAGAGTCTTCTAATTCAAATATTAAAACAATATTAGCTATATAAACGTCGACCTTTATATATCGAGCAGACATAATTCACAAATATGCCAGATACGAATATTATGAAGGCGATCGACTGGCCAAGGAAAACCCAGACATAAAAAAATATGTGTGGAGGAAATGTTTCTAAAAACCTGTATTCTAACGTCATCTGTCATGCCGCTTAGCGCCTATCCGCACTTTACTCTATTACAATACAATGCGTACGTATCTAATACTTCGTTATAACTTAAGTGATACCATGGGACTTTAAACATAAACACATTTTGCTAGATTTAATTTTCAAATTGTTCTAATATTAAAAATTAATGGCATTCTTTCCAAGTTATAACACGAAATAAAGAATTTCTTAATGAGATTAAAAATCGCCACTAGAGCCGCGCCATGAGAAAGCCAACACCGTGGACTCTGCGTAAAGTATAACCCGGATCAGTCTAAGCATACCGCGCAGGATAACCAGGATATATATATTTCGCAATCTGTGGATTTTCTGTTTCATAAATCATTATCCTTTACATATATCCCGCTGAGACGAAATGTTTCGGTCCGGATTAGCTTGCGCGGATTGCGCAAGCTGATATGGGTCGATACATTAGACAGAGTCTATAATGTGGGTTTTCTTCGTGTCTGCAATCGACTGGTTGTTAGAATGATACCCACCATTCAAATCACAGTTCATTGAGACAATATTTTCTCGGTCTACTTCGTACTGCGAGAAAACAATATATATAAGTGGCATCAGGCTACATTAAAAAGGGTCTTATATAACATCGGATAATACTCAGGTTTTCAATGCCCGACTACATACCAAGAACAGGCGTCCCCATAATGTAGAATGTGTTACCCCTCCTCTTATATCAACTAGATTGGTAACGCGCAGAATTCTCCTAGACTTTCCATATCCAGTGGTTAATACCGCTAGCGTATCTCTATTTAAAGCGTTCCTGATACACGAAAACGTAGCAGTTTTGTCTAAACTTGACGTTTTTGACAGTTTGAAAAAACCCGTCAAAAACGCTATCTGCTAAGTTAATTTGATTGGCTGAAGCACGTCCTATCAAAATCAGGGAGATACAAGCCTCTCTCCGTTGGTATATAGGTATGTTCACCGAGGAACCAGTTTATACCATATGAGCCCGTACATGGGAAAAGGTCCCGTTGGTATTTGCGAACAGTATATATCCAGACCAGCATGTGCATCCGCGATATGTACTGTTCAAATATAACCTACACAAGTTGATAAGATGATTCTGTCAACTTGTGTAGATTATGAATTGACTGAGTAGGATGGACAAGATGATCCGAACACTATTCAGAAATGCCAAATTGTAATATTTTGTTATTCTAACGAAAATCAAGAAGTGTAGTCTAACTGGTTTTAATCAAAGAATTAAGTTCTTTTCGCAATATTCCTTTGATTAACTTTGAACTGCAATGTTTGCGCAATTATCGAAATATTCAGGGACAATTCTGGCAATTGGAGTTGATTTCGAAAGTGTGTGTGCATTGGGTTTTGATTTCGTCAAGATAATTTTCAATATATTTTAGAAGTATACTAAACGCATTGTTTCCAGATTTTATATTATACGTTCACGCAATCGTCAACCGGGAAAGCACTATTTCTATAGAAACCGTTAACTTGTAAACAGCTACACATGAGCTGTCTCGCGAGAAAACCAACATTATGGACTCTGCGTAACCTCCTGCGGATTCAGGAATCATTACGCTATACCTCTATCCCCATGAGACGGAATGTGTCGGCCCGGATCATTCTGCGCGGACTGATCTGGTCGATACATTACGCATATGTCATAATGCTGGTTTTCTCGCGTGACGGCTCACATGCAGTTACACATATTATGAAAAGAACGATAAACGAAGAATGGAAAACGAATCTCAAGTTCAGTCAGGTTTTCTCCCTTGGTATAGAGTCCTTAAATAGCAGTTTTATATATATATAATCCAGTCCGCATTTCTAATCAATGATACATTACCTTTATCAATAATTCCAATGCCTCTTTATATGACGAATACTGGGATCTTAGGAGACCCCTCTTCACCTGACAGGACCCCACTTATGTCATAGGAGCTTGACTAAAAAAAAACAATCTATTTCTATACATATAGTATATAGATTTTATTTTTAGTCAAGCTCCTATGATATGTGTGGGTTAACCCTTTGCCACAAGCAGACGCATTTTAAACGCTTCAAACGGACGACTTTTGAAAACATTTGGTTCAATGGGGAAACAAATTACCGTACGTAATACGACTGAAAATATTCAAACTCCATTCATTCAATCAATCAATCTTTTGCCACAAGGCTTTCAATGCTTAACATTATACACACTTTCATACACTGATAACGAATTTTCATATTTATTTATTAAACTCCATTCATTCAATCAATCAATATTTTGCCACAATGCTTTCAATGCTTAACGTTATACACACTTTCATACACTGATAACGAATTTTCATATTTATTTATTAAGTCGTCACCTCCAGATGTGCTGTATGTGGGAAGTATTTGTGGTGTCAATTGAGTTTTACTTTTCTGTTTACCAGGACGATGTGTATTGAAATGTTTGGCGATAACTTGGAACCAGTCAAAAGCGTGATCCCCTACCGAGGATTGAAATTATGGATGACAGTGACCTTTCTCCGCCGGGTCATCAACAAGGAGACGTGGGGTCATGGGATAGGTCGACATTCGAAGGAAGATGTTTGGGATATAGCTGTCAGAGATATGGAAGCAATCTCACACTTTCTTGGTATGGTTGTTGTTATTCATCGATTTCGAACATCGGCTCTCGAAAGATCTGAAACTGTTCCAAATTGGAAATTCGATAGCTTTCTTCTATTTACCTTTTCCCACGTACAAAATATATGCAGCAGACGATTGTGCATTTCTATAAAGTTTTATTTTAGAATAGCGCTGAAAACATTGTGGCAAAATGAGAAGTTGCTCAACATTAGCGATCCTCCTTTTGCCACAATGTCTTCAAAACTCGTTTGCGGCGGGCTTCCTAAACACCTCCTGATACAGGGACTTGGGTTAGACATGCTTTACGAAGGCATTCGAGTTTATAGCTCGAAACCATTCATGCATTTTCGATATCCTTATTCGCACGATTGAAAGAACATTTATAGATAATGACATATAATCTAAGCTTTTACAATTATTATAATATTGATTCTCTCAATAAAAATGTCTGTGCACATTCATTTTAATTGCCTGTCGACGTAAATAGCTGCATTTTCCCAACAGGGATATGTAGAAAATCGTAGCTGTCAAATAGTCTGTAATGAATCGCACACACATGGTCACAGACACTTTACGAGCCGCTCCATGAGAAAACCAACATTTTATGGCCTCTGCGTAATATATCGACATAGATCAGCCTGCGCAGTCCGCGCAGGCTAATATTGGCCGACACGTTCATTCTCTGTGAGATAGAGATACAGAGTCTCCGTATAAGCATGAGCTGCTTGCTTAGGATGATCAGGGTCGGTACTTTACGCAGAGACCAACAAGTTGGTTTTCTCGCGGGACGGCTCTTATGGTTAAGTTCAAGCGGACCCGGGTGAGCCAGCAGCTACCTAGGGTCTGCTGCAGAGGCGTCAGAACGCGTCTATATGAGGGAAAGTGCTAACACACACAGACGCATGTTGACGTATCTGCACCAGCCGACTTTCGAAAAAGGTGTGACAATAGGAGAAGGTTCGCACTATGAGCATGTTTTCGTCTTACCACCATGGTTTCATCTATATTCACTAATCATACGTTTATTGAAAGAGAGTTTCCTTATGTGTGTCAATACGATTTGAACGATGTCTCATGCAGCTTTGTTGTATGCAGGAAATCTTTTTTGTCAAGGAGGAAAAGTTTATCGTTATAGTTCCAGTGGCGACAATGGTTACGGTTTATAGACTAGAGAAACCAGACAGGCAGATACCATAACCTAGGTAGCTGCTGGCCTCCTTTTGTCACAATGTTTTACACTTTTTGTCATAGGTTATCCATTCAATTATGGAGATTTTTTTATGTTTTGACAAAATACGTTCAAAGTCGCCTGCTGCAGAATTGTCGTATGAGGGAAAGAGTTAAATGGTTAATCCTTTTTGCAGGCAAGAAGCCATACTTTATGGGAGATAACCCGTCCGAGATTGATTGCGCTGTGTTCGGGATGATGGCTCAAATTTACTGGCATATGCCGGGCTCAAAACACCAAATGTATTTAAAAGGTTTGTCTTCTGTTCAGTATCAAATACAACACTCTACAACAAAGTCAGCTTTAGAGCACTTTGAAAAACAGCTATGCAAAGACAGAG
Source organism: Clinocardium nuttallii (assembly GCA_031471495.1). Classification (NCBI taxonomy): domain Eukaryota; kingdom Metazoa; phylum Mollusca; class Bivalvia; order Cardiida; family Cardiidae; genus Clinocardium; species Clinocardium nuttallii. The sequence continues at coordinate 8,430 of JAUELF010235408.1, forward strand.
TACTCTCTGTAAGCAAACATATAATTTTAGTAGAGTTGGACATATTTTGTTAAATATTTGCCACAACTTTACAAAAGATGTCTTTTGTATTTACTCGTCACAACCTGCTTTCATGTGCACATGGGTTTGTAAATAGTTTGAATATACATTGTTTATGAACCCTGCTCTATGAAAACATACCGGGATGCCTTTGCGACCAAGATCAAATAGCCTGTCAGAAGTTTATTAGTAATTTTAGCCAACTTTCAGTATAAGAACGTCATAAAAATAGTCCAAACTCTGGTAAAAGTTGAACGAACCGTAAGAACGTTTAGTCAAATATAAAATTATAGAAATGATTGATTGATTGGGGTTTAACGCCGTTTTCAACAATTTGTCAGCCATATCACGGCAGCGAGTTCACTTAACGCTTTATTCCGACTTTCACACTAGATGTCTTCCGTTAATGAAATACGCTTGGCTCAGTTTAAATTATATCCCTAAATAGCCCTACAGTAATGTATCATTTTGATGTAAAAAAAAATTATATGCTTGAACTACCAAGATAATATGCTTTTAAAGTTTGTGTTTTCACGTCGTGCCGATCGCCTATGGGCGCCGCCATCTTTGTATATATTTAGCTTGCTGTGACGTCAGTTCCGCAGCTCCGGTTTTCACTACATGTACATGTATACGCATATGATTGTCACAGGATACGTACATTTCATGTTCAAGATGTACTCGAAAGTATTCAACAATCTTTTCTTAAATCTATTATGTTAACCCTTTCGCTGCCAATGACAATTTAAGGCTTTTGCAAACCATGCATATTCAGGTCAGATAGCTCGTGACGAGCTGTCTCTCTTGAAAGCTGCATCATTTACCACTTAGCTATTAAATGTTACAATATTCCAGTTTTACAAAACATGGAGAGGTCCAATTTTCAACATGAAAGAGTCGACATTCTGAAATTCGGCTGTGAAAGAGTTAACAACATTTACATTTTAACCACAAGGAAGGAAAACCCCCATAAAGATATTCTAGTAAAACATGCAGAAAGTGCAAAATATCAACCGGTTGAAACACAATATAATAATGTAACTTGTTTTAACCAACTCAATTTTCAAACACTGAACCCATCTGAAGATATAGTATGTTTCTTGTCTCTGTCAGGTAGGAGAATATAATATTTAAGGCCGAATATGTCCGCTTTATGTTTGTTGGATATTTAGAATAGTTATTTGTGGTGATACCTTCTAATTTTCTTTCCAGTTTTAAAGATTGTGCATTACATGTGTGCATTTACTATGAAAAAAACAAATAAAACATGAGCGCATTGATTCTGGTCATATATGCGATGGTTGACAAACTGTAGGTCATAGAAATGGTTGCTTTCTCTGTCAAACTTCCAAATGCATTGATAAAACGAAATACATGGATTGAACACAAATTCAGATCGGCTGCATATCAATTTTGTGTATTTCCAAAGACCTAATCTTTGGTATTTCTAATTAACCTTGTGTATGACACATTTTTATTTCCAGAGAATTTACCAAACGTAGTAGAATACCTAGATCGGATGAGAGACCGGTTTTGGCCGGATTGGGATAGCGTCACACAGGAAGGAAGCCAGTACAAATCGGACCATGGCAAAATATACTTATTTGAAGCTGTTTCTGAAAAAGCAAAAGATTGTATTATCAAAAACTGCCGGATCTCTGACCCTCTACAGTAAAACTTCATGTATGATGGTCATTAACAATACAGACATTCCATGACTGAAAGTGCAAAGTTCACGACGTCGAATTGGGGCATTGTTGGAGAACTATTTGATAATTATTGGAGAATTAATGGCGAATTTTTGGCGAATTATGGCGAATTATTGGCGAATTATTGGAAAATTATTAGGGCATTATTGATAATTATTGGGGTATTATTGGAGACTTTTTGGGTCATTATTGTGGAATTATTAGAGAATAATTGGGGCATTATTGGCAAGTTATCGACGCATTATTGGGGCATTATTGGGGGCATTATATGATATGTTTGTTAACGATGAAATGTATGCAGAAAACATAAGTTTTCAAAATAAACTGCAAGACCTTAACATTCCGCTGACAAGAACCACAGTGGACCAGAATGTAAACGAATATGGAAAGCAACTTCTAGATTTTTGTGTATGTAATGATCTGCTAATTCTAAACGGTAGGATAGAAAATGACAAATCATTAACTTCTTTTACATGTAAGGGATGTAGTACAATAGACTACTTTATCAGTAGTATTGAAACCATAAAATATATTAAAGAATTCAATATCAATCAATTCTCAAATTTATACTCGGACGTTCATAACCCTATAGAGTTAATTATGAAATTTGATATTCCTTTAACAGAGGTCTGCATTGCAACTGAATCAGATGATGCCAGTTCAAATACCAAACAGAAACTTTGGGACAAAAGTAAATCTGAACAGTATGCCCACAACATTGATAATAACAAGCTCAATGATCTCCTTCATTCTTTAACGTTGCTTTCCAATGAACAAGAAGTAACACATGAGAACATAGAACAATGTTGCACAGAAATAGAATCTCTTTTCCAAAATGCATGTCATAATACTTTTGGAAAACCAAAAAAAGAAAATATAAACACTAAACTCAATACAATTGAACATGATAACAAACCTTGGTTTAATTTTGAATGTCATAAACTAAGAAACTCATACCACATTGCAAGGAAAAGATACAACAACAACAGAAGTAATAGAAACAAAGAAACCCTTAAAAGTATAAGTAAGCAGTATAAGCAGGGTATTAAAAATTCATACCAAAACCACAAGGAAAACAAGGTACAACAACTAAAGAAACTAAAATCCTCAAATTCCAGGGATTATTGGAAAATCATTAACTCAATAAACAAAACAGATAACAATGTTAAAGCCAAGCTAGAAGATCTATATGACTTCTTTAAAAAAAACCAACACAAATATAAATGATTCTGATACAGAAGCACACAATGAAGAAAACAATTATCCTGACCTAAATAATGAAATACTTAATGCAAGAGTAACAGAAGTAGAAATATATAAAGCAGTAAAATCACTGAAAAACAATAAAAGCCCAGGGATAGATCAAATACTTAATGAACACATAAAGCAAACAATTGATAAAATGTTACCAATTTACCTAATACTTTTTAACATTATTCTTGATTCTGGCAAAATTCCAGCAAGTTGGACAAAAGGCATCATATTGCCAATTTACAAAAACAAAGGTGATGCAAAGTCTCCAGAAAACTATAGACCCATAACACTACTAAGCTGTCTAGGAAAATTATTCACTGCAATACTAAATAATAGACTGACGAGCTATACAAATGAATATAATGTTATAAATAAAAATCAATCAGGATTTAGACAAAACCATTCAACAATAGACAATCTATTTATTTTACAAAGTCTTATAGACATATTAAAGTCAAGAAAGAAAAAACTTTACTGTGCTTTCATTGATTTCAAACAAGCTTTCGACACGGTATGGAGACAAGGCCTTTGGAATAAAATGATTAAATACAATATAAATGGTAAATTTTTAAATGTAGTTAAAAGCATGTATCAAAACATAAAATCATGTATAAAAACCTATAACCAAGGATACTCAGATTTCTTTCCTAGTTTTATAGGAGTTAGACAAGGAGAAAACCTTTCACCAATACTATTTTCATTATACCTAAATGACTTAGAGCAGTACTTATCCGAAAATAATGCAAAGGGGATAGATTGCCAATCATCTAATGCTGATTTAAATATATACCTTAAATTGTTTGTTATACTATACGCAGACGATACTGTTTTACTAAGTGAAACACCTGATCAATTACAAACTCAGCTGAACTTATTCCATGAATACTGCATTAAATGGAAACTAACCGTAAACAAAATGAAAACTAAAGTTCTTGTATTTGGAACGAGAAGCAAAAATAGTAATATTAAATTTACTTTCGAAAGCACACAACTTGAAATAGTAGATGACTTCAAATATCTCGGGCTGTATCTTTCTAAAACCTGCAGTTATGTTAAAGCCAAAGAACATTTATCACTTCAGGCCAAGAAAGCAACATTCATGCTACTTAAAAAAATAAGGCACCTCGATCTTAGCATTGATCTGCAAGTCGACATATTCAATAAAACAGTAAAACCTATCCTATTATATGGCAGCGAACTGTGGGGCTGCACTAATATAAACTCACTAGAAAAAGTACAACTGAGTTTTTTCAAACAAATATTGCACTTGAAAAAATCCACATCTACATACTTGATGTATAGTGAACTTGGCATTACACCCCTTAAAGAAGAGGCAAAGTGTAGAATCATTAATTACTGGAGCAGATTGACTACCGATAAAACAAACAAACTATCCAGCCAGATATATCAAATACTATTTAACTTACATAACCAAAACAAGATCAAATCAAAATGGTTAGAATTTACCAAAAACCTGATAACAACAAATGGATTTCAAAATATTTGGGATAGTCAATTTGACATAAACCAAAAATGGTTCTCAAAGGCTTTTAAAATACGTACAAAAGACCAATTTTTCCAAACATGGCACTCTACAATTAATAATTCTAGTAATCTAATGTATAAATCCATCAAACATGATATAAACATAAACATATATTTCTCAATACT
>JAUELF010235419.1:0-13101 GCA_031471495.1 Clinocardium nuttallii
CATATACAAAACAAACAAGAGTCTGCCACTCCACACCGTTAGACGAGAGTCATATACAAAACAAACAAGAGTCTGCCACTCCACACCGTTAGACGAGAGTCATATACAAAACAAACAAGAGTCTGCCTCTCCACACCGTTAGACGAGAGTCATATATAAAACAAACAAGATTCTGTCTCTCCACACCGTTAGACGAGAGTCATATATAAAACAAACAAGATTCTGTCTCTCCACACCGTTAGACGAGGGTCGTATATAAAACAAGCAAGAGCGCCACGCAGAGAACGCCAACGCTGTCTTTTTTTAAAATCTAAATCGAAAAGAGGGCATAACTTAATACTTATTAAAGCCAGAGTTATGTGACTTGGTATAGACGTGCATATTGGTCCTTGAAATATGTACACTGTTCATTTTAATATGTGTAACTGCTTTTGATGTAAGGTTTAAGTTTTGTGACGACGACACGGGTATCACAATAACTCGGCTTTTTTTCTTCGAACACAGACGAGCTTAAAAGTATAATACTCAGCAATGTGTGGACATACTCATTGTTTATTGCTGTTAATCAAATTAATTCTAATTTCGAAAGCGGACTATTCGATAAGAATAGCACATCGTTTTCGGATTTTTCCTCTGAAAAGTAAGACGTAAACGTTTAAACGTTTCCTCAATTTAAATCCTATGGTATGGCTATATCTCTTGCAGAAAAGATAAAAGGAAAAACTTTTTTACTGTCATTTTCGTTACAAATTAAACTTCGACTTTGGTTTTTATCGACCGTGTGTATTACCATAACGTTCAGTTTCTATTCGTGATGCGTGCGAGAATTGTGAGAAAACTGTCTTAATCCAGAAACATAAATTCTAAGTTGATATGGCAAAAAAATCAGACAATACTCAAGGGAATGTTGTAATGCAGTTGTATGTGCATATATATGTTTGACTCAAATTATCACTAATATGTCATAAAGGATATATACGCGCACGAATACGTTAAAGCTGATGCGATTTGATTACATTCCAATCCTACGTTCGTTCCAATAATAACACGATTGACACGATGAAACGCGATTCTAGAATAAACAGCATGATTAGAATGTATCGTACTTTTAACATTTCTAACACGCATATTGTAATAAGTATATATTACCATACAAACTATAACGTCTAAAGAATCTAGAGTTACAGAGACAATTTAAGAAGATACATCACATGAAACGTAAACCATTTCCCACGTGCTGAAACATTGTGACGCATTTACTGCAGGTAGCTCTTGGAAAAAAATCAGCAATAGAAGAAAATCAAGAGGTTTTCTCCTTTTGCAGCGATGTTTTCAATTAAATTAAATTATTATACTATTTCTTCATGAAATATGTTTAAAAATATAAAAAGGCATCTGTTGAGGATTTTTTATATGTGGAAAAGGATTACATATCGTAACTATAGCATCGATATAGTTGTTGAGTTGTTCCTTTTCAGGGGGAATGATTAGTACAAAATAAAATGTGGTATACCGGAGTAGCTTAAAACTGTAGATCTCAATGTTCTCCTGTCTAATAAATTGCACGGCTTTAATGCTGTGTTGCACTTCCGGTGCCCATGCGTATTTGTATGAAGCCTACACAATTTCACAGACAAACAACATCTCCGGTTGTTAATTTTAACGTGCCGCAAAAGCAAAGTCGGTAATGACGATGACTGTGAATCGATGGATCGTGCGTTCGAATCCCGGCTCTGCGATTAATTCATTCCGAAGAGTGACAATAGTCATGGTGCCAAGCGATAGGAAACTTGCTGTATAAACTTGCTGTACACTTGTTGTATAAACTTGCAGTATAAACTTGCTGTATACACTTGCTGTATAAACTTGCAGTATAAACTTGCTGTATAAACTTGCTGTATAAACTTGCTGTAAACTTGTTGTATAAACTTGCAGTATAAACTTGCTGTATAAACTTGCTGTATAAACTTGCAGTATAAACTTCAGTATTAACTTGCAGTATAAACTTGCTGTATAAACTTGCTGTAAATTTGCAGTATAAACTTGCTGTATAAACTTGCTGATGTGAGAACGCCAGGAAACACAGATTAGATAAATTGGCCGCCGTGATAAACTAAATTATCCCTGAAAATGGGGTAGCCTCCAAACAATTAATCCATCAACATCAGTTTAACAATAAATAAGACAAGGGATTGTAAAAAAGCATCAATTAATGGTGAATTTCTAAACGCTATATCATAAAGATAGGTGACATGTGATATAACATTATATACTAAAGATTATCATTTGGCTTCAAGAATTCCACGGGTCATACCAGATACTTTAGAAATGAAAGTGAGTGTTACTTTCAGACTGTAACAACGAGGGTTATCAATCTAGAGGTCTTGAGCTCGTAATCCGGCTCGGACATTCATTTGTTCCGATGATTGAAACAATTGCAGTATAATGTGTTATACGTCTTCATTGTGACTAGTGTTATTCGTCTTCATTGTGACCAGTGTTATTCGTCTTCCACCGTACACTTGTTTAGTATTTACATATCTGTTTTACAACGATTACGGAACAAACATTCAGCTTATATTAATCACGTTCGACGTCTGCTTCATATGGACCTAACCGGCGCCGTTTGTGTTGTAAATATCCCAAAAGCAGAACCCGCTCATAAAGGGATTCGGACACGCGACCTTTGGAACGAGAGGCCGTCACTCTAGCACAGCACTACTTCCACTAAGGAGCTGAACAAGTTTTATGAGAAAAATGTTTTGTCGAGGAATTATGCGAGACAGCTAAGCAAGAAATGGTTAGATGAAATCAAAGTACAAATATATGATCAATTCTGTGACGACACCATACGATGGACTCATCAATTCCTTCAAACACCATTATGGCGTATTTCGAAACTTTAATTTCCCCATTTATTTAATAAAGCAGTTATCTCTGACTGGTGTCGGTTTGTGTACCGATAAACTGTGTCGGTTGCTATGATCAAACATCAAAGTAATCACTTCTTCCTAGACAATTTATGTGAATTCAAAAACCAAGACCGACAAAAATAACCAGCATTTCTACTTTAGGGAATGTTTTACGAAAACGGACCTTCGAAATATTGCAATCAGTGAAGTTACGGCTCAGTCTGCGACTGTTCGCCAGTTAATCGTTTAAATGGTTTATGTACGTAAATAGATCGATAATTGGTTTGCCATAATCCTTTAAAGGATTGTCCGAGGGGTGATCGTGAGGGATTTGGTATCTCGGGGGTTTCCTTGTCATGATGGAATGCCCTTTGGCAAGGCATATATTTCCTAGTCTAGTACATATGTTTGTATATGGGCCGGCGACCTACGTACTTGATTACATAATTGGATATTGGTGTATTTACCAAGGGGTAATGAATAATTGAACTAACGCCATAATGTAACTTAAATATAGTTGATAAAATATCTTACAACTCCAATAAAACAAGCATACTCCCTTTCCAGCACGTTTGCCTCTTCATTACTTTCTGTACTTTGATTATATAAGTAGCCTTATTTGGACTGGTTCTCTACGAAGTTATCGTCCTCTTTGATATATGTGTGTTGGTCCTACAATCAATAGACTGTGACAGTTATGGTTTAACCCTTTCCCACATACAACAAATCTTAAGGAGACAACTAAAAAACATAAAGAAAATCCCTTAACATTGAAAAGTATGACTTAATATCATATAGCACAAAGCTTTGTGACAAAAGGAGATATAAGCTGAAGAGCTAAACGGGATACCCGAACGTTTGTCCGTCACGTTGCATATCTAGACGCCGAATTGTTACGCATTTTAGGGAATAAAGGAAGGACAGTTCTTATTTTTTATATTTTTTTGTTTCAGCAAGTTATATAAATGTTGATTACATGTGTAACCTGAAATACTTTTCAATGAATTAATACGGCAACATTTTATTATAGAGATTTTCTATATTTTGACAAAACATGTTCAAAGTCGTCTGCTGCAGAATTGTCGTATGCGGGAAAGGGTTAATGCTGAATTTGGGAAACAATGGATTTGTCCAGCTTTGTGTTTTGACGAATCTTATACTAGGAATATCAAGATAAACACAATATGAAATGCGCAACCAACAGCACATAGCCTGGTCATAAGGCACGGACGCCTGACTCACTACTCGTGGCACAGGTTTCACACAATCGGCTGCAGTAGTCGAAAGATTAAAGGTTGTCGAAAATAAACGTCTGCGGTAGTCAAAAGATTAAAGGTTGTCGAAAATAAACGTCTGCGGTAGTCAAAAGATTAAAGGTTGTCGAAAATAAACGTCAGCGGTAGTCAAAAGATTAAAGGTTGTCGAAATAAACGTCTGCATCACGACAGGGTATAATTATGGACCATTATGGTAATACTCACATTTATTAACCTTTTCCATCGTGCTTACGCATTTGACTCATAACCGGAAGAATTCTGAAAACGTTGTCCAAAGGGAACGACATTGCTCACAACTATCAAATTATCCTATTGTCACAATGTTTTCAGTATTATTTGATGATGTGTTTTCCATAAGCTTGCCTAAAATATTTCAAATTCGTTTGCAGCAGAGTTGTTGTTTGGGGGAAAGGGTGAAAGTCATTTTGAAAGGTGACGTCACGCCGTTCTTTTTTTCAGGGCAAAGTTCTCCCTTACGTATTTGTTTTCCTTTCTCCTTGTTTTAATATTACGCCAATTCAAACGTAACTTATATTATACTGATCGATGACAGTCTCATAGCGGTCTTTTAGCATGTCCCACATACTACAAATATGCGGGAGACAACAACAATGTATCTATGAACGAAATTTAAATAATTTGATAAAGTTGAAATAAGTGTTGAAAATTTAGAAATTGTTCATCATGAGTTTATATCTGAAATTGCAATTTCGTCGTCATATAGGGAAAGTGTTGAAATGGTGTGAAAGTGAAACTAGTGGGTCTTCAATTATGTTAGATTCGCTTCTAGCGATTTGTCGTCTTCGCTGCATTAGTTGTTTGGTGTTTTACGTCGCTTTCAACAATTTATACGATGGCTTTACTTCACCAGGGTAAGTTACCAGTATAAATATATTTGATGACTCTACATTTATCTGTCTGTCTGCTATAGGTGACACAACAACATCAAATATTGACCAGTCTATATTTTTATATAATTGATTGATTGTTTGGTGTATTACGTCACTTTCAACAATTTATATCATGGCTTTACCTCACCGGGGTAAGTTACCAGTATAAATGGTCACCAGTCAGTCAGCCATAATGCTAACACAAGAACCCAACAACCCTGAGCGCCAAGGAGGGTAAGTTACCAGTATATCCCCTGCAAAACTCGGTTCTTATGGTCACTTGTCTTGTCCAGTTCTTGAATATCGGGAACTGTTCTTGAACAGTTCCTGAAAGAAATCAAGCCATAGTTCTAGAACTTGTGTTCTTGAAAAGTTCTTAGAACATTTTAAGAACAATTCAAGAACATTTCTGTTCCAAATATGTCCCTGAACAGTTCCTTGAATATTTTAAGAACATTTCCAGATCATTTTGTTCCTTATAAAAAAAAAATTAAAGCATTTTAAAGACAGACACTGTACTGTCACTGTTCATAATACTGCATTCATGTATATATATACTGAGGTTTGATTTAACCCTCCTCCCCACATACAACAAATATGCAGCTGACAACTTTGAAAACATCTAAGCAAAAGGAGAAATTCCTTTTTATGAACAATTTGCCACAACGTTTTTAAAAGTTGTTCACGACGAATGTGTCAAAATGTGTCTACAAGTGGGAATGGGTTAATTAGTAGCTCACGTGAACTATTGTCACTGCTCTCTTTGCCCCTTGATCATGTGCCATGAATCAATCAACAACTTTGTCAAGAACAATAATTGGCAATTTTCCTTTAGCCATGCACAATATGTTCAACTCATTTCAATAATTATACTTTCAATTAATAGAGATTTCTTACGTTTTTGCCTAGATACCATCACAGTCATCTGCTGCAGATTTGATGTATGTGTGAAAGGGTTAATTTGATGTATGTGTGAAAGGGTTAATTTGATGTATGTGTGAAAGGGTTAATTTGATGTATGTGTGAAAGGGTTAACATTTCCCCTGAATGGAACAAAAGCCTACGCAGCATACATTTTTTTCTTCCTTGTTTTCCCATCATTCCAAAACAAAAAGACTAATTTGAAATTCCTTGCAATTAAGAAATGTTGAATAAATTTTCTGGTTCATGTTGTATAGAAATCTGCCCTGGCCCAGTGGTTAGGGTCAAGGATTTGGAAACCAGGGTCCCCAGTTAGATCATCAGTCAGGGCAGTTGTGGTGGAGTGTCCTTTAGCAAGGCACTTTTCTTATACTTGTTTGTTACCCAAGGATTAACAATAAGGGAACTGTTGCCATGATATAACTGAAATAATGTTGAAAATGGTGTAAACACAATAAAAACAAACTGTTCATGTATAGGGTAGATGATTGGTACACAATGAAGGAGCTTTCAGTACACAGTTCTAGTAGAATCAATAGGGACTAATTGGAGACCAAAAATCCAATGATAGAATGTAAAACATCATATCACCCTAATTGCTTGTAAACATCGCTACATCACAATGAAATATGACAGCTCTTATTTCCATATCGGAATTTATGTCTTAGTAGATCGACAGTCTTTCTGGTCAGTTCTTTTTAACCATGTTAACCCATTTTCTATCAATCTGCGGCAGATCACTTTGAAAACAACTGGACGTATTTATTAAAAATCTCCATAAATGAAGTGAATGTATTGTATAGAGTTAAAAACAATATGGCAAAAGGAGAAATTGCTCATTAAGATCAATTTGTCCCTTTTGCTGTTAAGTTTTCAAAAGTTGTCTGCAAGTGGAAAAGGGATAAAGTGACTGGCATGAAATTGGTATGTCATGAATAATATTATGTGTGAACAATTTTGTCTGTACTTCTTTGGTTGATTTATTGATATTTTACACCATTTCAACAGAAATTTAGCTATAAATAGGTCACAAACACACTGTCCATGCTCCTTGCTGTGCTTGGTGAGGTAATTTATACTGCATCATGATCCCAAGATTACCCCTTTCCCACTTACAACAAATTTGCAGTTGACTTTAAAACAATCTAGGTTACAAAACATATTGAAAATCTCTACAAATACGGGTATCATTTTTGGTTAGAGTAGAAAACATTGTGCCAATAGTAGAAATCGCTTTTTTCCCCACAACGTTTGAGAAAGTTATTTAAGCCTGACCTCCTTAGTTGGAAAAGGTGCAATTAATTTCTTACAGTATAAATGATAATTTATTATTCATGATTTTTAATTAATTTTTAAAGCAATCTCAAAAGGCTTCAAGGATGTTTGATTCCAACATTAAACTGTTAAAAGCCGAGTAAACATCCCAAAAAACAAAACATACAAACAAACAATACACCATGAAAACAAACAAAACACCATGCAAACAAACAAAACACAATATAAACAAACAATACACCATGAAAAACAAACAATACACCATGAAAAACAAACAATACACCATGTAAACAAACAATACACCATGAAAAACAAACAATACACTATACAAACAAACAATACACCATGAAAAACAAACAATACACCATGCAAACAAACAATAGACCATGAAAAACAAACCATACAAACAAACAATACACCATACGAACAAACAATATTATTATTTTTCTTTTATTACTGATATGTTAGGAGAGATCACACTTAAAGCTTTAGTCACACCAAACTTGTTCTGAAAACGTCCTAAGTTGTCTAAAAGATATCTTAAAACGGGATGTGATCTGTCTAGAATGTATAGCTTTGGCCGGACAATGTCTTTAATGTGATACGTCCATCTGGTCGTTAACCCGTCGGCAGTCCGTTTATATCAAGTTCAGATCGGGTAAAATTGCCGGTTCACCTAATGGGGACACTGTTTCCAAACAGTAAAAGCCTGTCTGTAGTCAATTTAACTTGTTTGTTACTAGTTCTACTTTGTTGCCTATAAGTTGAAATTTGTTATATCTAGTTTGTAAGTCGATCGCCTTGTTCACAGACAGTTTAACTTCTTTTGACCACATCCTCATCTGATCCCTTGTGCGTTCAGAAAGTAATTGCAATCACGTCCTGGACTGACGGCTATAAAAAAACATGGGGTTCCCGCCAGTCCTCGTTCACCTTCGCTGCCTCAAGCTTGAAAGATTAAAACTTTCCCTCATATAGACGCTTGCTGACTGACGCCTCTGCAGCTGACAGCTTTTTGAAAACATAGTGTCAAAAGAAATATGTTAAAAGTCGTCTGCTGCAGAATTGTTGTATGAGGGAAAGGGTTGAGTACACAACAGTTGTGAGAAGCATCATGACCATCGTTGTGATCATCTTGCCTCCAAGGAAGAGAGGAACCAGACAGACAGAGCATGTTGAAGCAGCCAAGGGCGTGTTAAAGCAGCCACTATCCAAATATTCCCAAGCTCCTGCTCAACTGAAGCCCCGTCAGAATATTCCTAAGTTGCTGGAGTCTCCTGAGTCTTGAAGTAAACAGAATGAGGGTGTTTTAAAACTTTCTCGATCAAACCTGTCAGAGCCCGTCCAAGAAGTTTGTAAACAGACCGTAAAAAGATGCTACTATGTCACTCCGTTTGGTACACAGTTCAAGCTCGTTAGGCGACATCTTAAACAACGTAGTCAGAACAAGTTTGGTGTGATGGAGCTTTTTTTTGTTAGAAAACTCAAGTTTGTCTTATGAAGGATATATTACCTGATCAGGGACCATTGCTTCTAATCAATTACTGCAAAATAATTATGGGGGTTTATTATTTATTCATTCAACTTTGTTTTTGATGTTGTGGTAACAACCGATATATTGGGATCCTTCGCCCTCATTGTGATGCATGATGGGATTACGTCACCAATGAATAATGAATGATTAGAAACCATGGGGACTCATGGAAAAAAGGGCCTAAAGAAAAACATTGCATTTATATAATTTAAAGATACCATCTATATTATGTTCTTATCTATTTAACATGTGTTTGTTTAAATTGTTATAATAGAATTCCAGTACTACTGGTTGCTTCACATTGATATCTCTACATTAGCTGTAGGGAGGAGATTACTATCCTTCTTAACCCTTTCCCACATTCAACAAATATACAGCAGACAGATTTAAAAACATCTTGGCAAATATACACAAAAGGTATTTGGATATGTTAACCCTTTCCCTCAAAAAACAATGTTGCAGCAGACGACTTTGAACATATTTTGTTAAAAAATAGAAAAGCTCTATAATTGAATGGATAACCTACGGCTAAAAGTGGAAAACATTGTGGCAAAAGGAAGAAATTTGCACGTTTTGTGCAATTTCTTCTTTTGTCACTATGTTTTCAAAAAGTCGTCTGCTGCAGAAGCGTCAGAAAGCGTCTATATGAGGGAAAGGGTTAACTCTTTCTCTCATATAGACAACTTTTGATGCCTCTGCAGCGGCTGACTTTTGAAAACATTTTGACAAAAGAAGAAATTGCTCATAACCTTCCAGTATGTTGGAAAGGTTTATCTATTGGTTAAAAGGAATATATATACTTATCCTTATGTGATAGTGGGTAAGTTTTCGTTTTGACAAGTCTGTGATGAGCTGTATTTTGCTCTTTTTTTTATGCCCATCTTCAGACATGACATTTAAGATCCCCTTAGACAGGTAGACAGGCAGGCATGTAGACAGAGTGTTGCAACAGCAATAATGTCCGCTCTCTTGTCGAAAGAATCCTAATCCGGTCTTTACTTAATGGTCACAATGATAATGGGCATAGTTCTTCAGCCAAGAACGTTTTCAAGCTACCTCACCCTGATGACCTTTTGTGTGATACTTTTTCTCTCTTCTTCAAACATTTTTGAGCAGTTCCTCTTTTAGCAACAATATGTTAAGTTCTATTCAACGGAAATGCCTTAATTTATAGAGATTTTCTATATTTTACTACAAAATTAAGTAAGAATTAAGCTAAACATTTCCTTTATATATACCCTTTCTGACGCCACACCTTTTTGAAAATATAGTGGCAAAAGAGCAATTTCTCCTTTTGCCCCAATGTTTTCTACTTTTAGTCATAGGTTATTCATTCAATTAAATAGATTTTTCTATTTTTTTACAAAATATGTTCATAGTCGTCTGCTGCAGATTGCTTGTTTGAGGGAAAGGGTTAATGTATCTGAGATTTAATATTCATATCCAAATCAGGTGAATACAAGCAGAACTTATGTCAACCCAACAACAGTACATGTGTACTATGTCAGGACCGGTTACCCAGCTGTGTAGGTCAGAAAGACGGGGACCAGCTGTTTCCATCTCGTCAGTGGAAACCAGACTATGTAACATGTACCAAGGATAGGACTGTTATTCCCACAAAGAAATGTACAAAAGGTTACTTCCATCCAGTCTTGGGTAGATGTACAGAAGATGTTAATAAAAGTAAGTTATTTTTTATCAACACTTCCCCTGTTACAGTTGACCAGCCCCAGTAGCTCTGTCGGTAGGGATGTGGGCTGGCAATCCAGGGGTTGTGAGTTTGAGTCTCAGTTTGGCCAACATACTTTCTGACATTTTACACAAGTGACTGTGACAGGCGTCAATTGTCTCTTTGAACAACGAGTTAACATTTTCAGTGGAAAAGCAGCCAGTTGTTTTCAAAGTCTGTGGTGTGGAGTACTTTGTGTAAAAAGGCAGGAAACATATGCGTATGACTGAAAAAATGTTGAAAACGGCATTAAACTAAAATCAATCAAACCTAGTTGAATTCTGATGCCTTTGAAAACATACATGTATTTATTAATTTAGCCTTTACCCACAATGCATACATCCGTTCCCACATACAGACGCTTTCTGACGCCTCTGCAGCAGAAGACTTTTGAAAACATTTGACGCATCTGATGCGTCTTTGTCTATCACTAGACTGATTGCATTTTATATGAGCATGATCGTGTATTAGGCACTGGTGTACCCTTTCCCTATTATAGACGTGTTTTAAAACTTCTGCAACAGTAGACTTTTCAAAACAGTGTGGCAAAAGGAGAAATTGCTCATAATGATCAATTTCTCCAATTTTCCATAATATTTTCAAGTTAATATTTATACTATAAATTTTTTGAGATATTCCATATATTCCGAAAGATGTTCTCAAAGTCATCTGTTGCAGATTTGATGTATGTGGAAAAGAATAAACCCTTTCCCTCATGAATACGCTTTCTGATGCCTCTGCAGCAGACAGCTTTTTAAAACAAAGTGACAAAAGAAGAAATTGCACAAAACGTGCAATTTCTCCTTTTGCCACAATGTTTTTTCACTTTTAGTAATAGGTTATCCATTTAATTAAAGAGATTTTCCACTTTTTGACAAACTATGTTCAAAGTCGTCTGCTGCGGATTTGTCGTATGAGGGAAAGGGTTAAGCGGGAAAAGATTAAGAATAGGTTTTTCCATGTTTCTTAGAAAAGTTAGTGTGACAAAATGATTTACAGCTAAGTGTCAACTTAACACTTTCTCACCTATAGGAGCATTTTGAGGAATCTGTACATTCTGTACCACTTTTGAAAAGTGACAAACAGAGAAATTAACTATAACATTGTGACAAACAGAGAAATTAACTATAACATTGTGACAAACAGAGAAATTAACTATTTCTGCGTTTGTCTCATTAGTTTTAAACTATAGTCCATTTATAAACTTGATTTTCTATATTTTTGCCAAGATGTTTTCAATATCTTCTGCTGCAGATTTGTTGTATATGGAAAAGGGTTAAAACAGATTCATTTTCATGAGTGAGCATACCTGAATATAAAGGGCCAACGATAAGTTGTTGTTGTTTACAAACATTGTAATTGACTTTTGAAAACATTGTAGCAATTAAAACGAAAAATAATGAGCATTTTCTCCACAATGTTTTATAACCTTTTCAATTAATAATTGTACTTTCAGACAGCTTTTTGAAAACTGTGAGTGACAAAAGAAGAAATTTTTCGAAACGCGCTATTTCTCCTTTTGTAATAATGTTTTTCCACTTTTAGTCATCATAAGGTTATCCATTCAATTAAATAAAGATTTTTCATTTTTTGACAAAATATGTTCAAAGTCGTCTGCTGCAGAATCGTTGTATGTTGGAAAGGGTTAATGATTCCTGGAGTCACATTCTGATGCATATGAATCTATTCAATAATCTGGAGCAGACGACATTGTGAGAATAAGAGAAAGTGCCAATGCATGTAATTTAGAGCAATTTTTCATTTTGCAACATTCTTTTGAAATTTAATCAATAATTTACCTTTCAGATACACAACTTTTCAAAAATGTTGCAAAATATATTGAATGTAATCTGCAGTAGATCTAAAGCAATATGAGAACAGAGGTTAACCCTTCCCCCCTTACAGAATATGCAGCAGACAACTTTGTAAACATACCCACATATATTAGGATAACCTAGCTCTATAAATTAGGGAAGGTAAATATTTAATGGAGATAAAAAATATTGTGACAAACAGCGAAATTGATCGCCTGCTGCAGAGGCGTCAGAAAGCGTCTATATGTGGGAAAGGGTTACAGTAATTATCTGTCAACTGTGACGTAAATGATAAGCACCAATCTTTCCCACATACAATATATCTGCAGCAGACGACTTGAAAACATTAAGACACAAAAATTGAATATTTCTATAAATGAGTGTTGGTTATTTAATTAAGTTGAAAACACTGGGGCACAAGGAGAAATTTAAAACTCACTATGAGTGATTTCTCTTTTTATCACAATGTTTACAAAAGTTGTCTGCGTCAAAATGCGTCTGCATGTTGAGAATGGTTAAGTATAGGACTATTCCAAGTTTTGGTTGATTGATTGATTGTTTGGTGTTTTATGCCGCTTAACCCTGATATGACAATCCTGCAGCAGAAGACTTAAATTTGAACATATTGTGTCAAAAAACAGAAAATCACTACAACAGTGTGTTTATACCACATGACTTTTACGTCACAAATGCTACGGCGAACAAAACTATTTTACTTTGGTTTAAAAGTAAAAACAAAGGTAACTTTT
>JAUELF010235429.1:0-13100 GCA_031471495.1 Clinocardium nuttallii
TGAACATATTTTGTCAAAAAATGGAAAATCTCTTCAATTGAATGGATAACCTATGACTAAAAGTGGAAAACATTGTGGCAAAAGGAGAAATTGCTCTTTTTGAGCAGAATTTCTTCTTTTGTCACTGTGTTTTCGAAAAGGCGCTGCATAGGCGTCAGAAAGTGTCGTTATGAGGGAAAGGGTTAAAAAGAGACTTTTTTGTGGAGGTAAATGTCAGATAGGACAAATATTGTGCTCAGAATTTCAACATTATTTAAAAAATACTACGCATTTAGATGATTTACAGTGTTCCAGATAAGGAGGGGTATTCAGCTCTTTTTCCCACAATTGCTCTCTTATTATTAAAGCAAACCCTGGTATGTTGTGGGTACTCAAAATAATTGTCTCACTGAGACTTAGGGTTAACAGGGCAAATAAAGATTTTGGAACATACAAAACAACCCTTATCTAGAGCTCTGCATTTATGTAAATTTGTTTTTTATTTACAAAAGATTCAAAAGCTAATGACAGCAATTATATGTTTACTTTTGAGACCAAAAAACACAATCATTTCCTAGAACTCTTGAGACCAAAAAACCCCAATGATACCCTAGAACTCTTCAGATTGAAGTCTTGATAACATGTGAAAAGAAAGGTCACCCATTTCGGTCCGTCTCAGAAATAGGGTAGTGTACAACAACTTCAAAGCAAGACCATAAAATCGTACACTGCAGCCCTGTATGGTGAGGGACCCAAATTGGTGACCTTTTTATTTTGCAGATATGTTATCTTCAATTTGAAGTTCTATGACATAATTTGATTTTGTGATCCCAAGTGTAAACATATTTCTGTTTATAGCTTTTGAATATTTTGTAATATATGAATAAAAAACATAAATGCAGAGTATTTCAAATAACCTAGTGAAAATAATCTAAAAATACTTCGTACCAATTTTCTCATTTCTTTCAAGCTTCACCAAAAGTCTCATTTCCAAATTTCATTTTTTTTTTTTTTTACTGAATGCTGCACTTCATGTCTTTTGCAAAACAGTAATGTTATTTGAATTGGTCACTACTTTTAAATCATGTACAGGGTGTGCTCTAAAGTACCTATAAATTGTGTACAACATTAACAATTTGAAAGTTGGATAATGAACAAAAAGAATTTGTAGAATATTGAATCAGGGACATAGATAAATCTATAAAAACAACATTTGTATAAAAAAAACTAGATGAATCTTCTACAAATTCTGCCTGATAAATGCAAACATATTTCATTTATTTTGCTCACTGCTCAAAGTTGATATAATTATTTTCAAACAATGGATACATCTGCAGGAATGAAAGAGTTTTTCTCTCCAGCAGGTAGGAGGTAATAAATATATATGGCTTACAACAGATTATGTCATTTGAATTTCAGTTGTGTCATATTACTTTCTGATATTTTCAAATGTAACTGATAAGTATCACTCAATCTTTTTGTGCATTTGCTATAAATATCTAAACACCAGGGTGCACTGATTCTGGCCCCATGTTCATATTTTAACAAAAAGTAGGTTATACAAGTGGCTGCTTTTCCCTGTCAAACCATACAATGCTATGCAAAGATAAAGTGTGTGAATGGAAGGCACCAAGCTGAATTAAAGGTAAATAGGCACTCGATGCATGTAAGGAGCGCTTCTGAAAACTACTTTTCACTTTCAGGCGAAACTTACTGGTGGAATTCTTCCTGTTGCTGTAGTTCTACAATCATACAATGATCTGAGATATTCATAGTACGTATATGAAGGCAGTGTCAGTGACACCGTGTCCGAATTAGTATCCGTGTCATTTCTCAAAAGTGAATACCGATAGGGTGTTATATGACGGTCGTCAGCATACCAATCCGAATCATATGTCACTTCACAAAATGTATTCGTCACTGGGAAAACAGCCATTTCGAGCACAATTTGATATATTCCTAACTCAACCTTGTTGTTTTCAAAGCATAGTTGTGAATAAAGCATCCAACTTTTTATTCAAATCACGACAAAAACTTTTAGAGAAGAAATAATCCATATTTTCCCGCATCAGCAACTTCCGGCGTTTTATGGGATAATGAGCGTGCAATGACGTCAGTTTCATTGTACTTACTCCCGAAACATTATCTATTCGTTCCCAATTAAGCGTAAAACATTCACACAAAGAAGCACTATCAACTCTTTACACAAACACGTTAAAACATCAAAGCGTCGAATTTTGATCCTCACGTGCTCAACTAATATTTAATCTTCTTAAAAGCGTTCTTATTTATAGTGTTAATACTCTTTAAAATTACAGCTCGGTTTTTGCCCTACAATGACGATTCGAAAATGTTCACCGCCCTATAGTGAAAAACACATATAACATTTACATTGTTGATCATGTTCACGGTATTTGATGTATTATCCTCGATTTTACAGCAAACATGGATTGAGAATCGATTACATTTGGTCCTACCCTCCGATTTATACCCTTTTCACCAAACTAGTGTCTTGATTTCATTTGACGGTAACCTAGTAGATTATCAAGTTGGTTTGAAACTTACTCAAATCATAAAAAGAGTAGTTACTTTCCCTTTATCTTTTTTTTCCATTCATCGACAAGCTTTATATATTGAATATTGAAATAAAATTAAGAACAGAATGATTGTACCTTAAAGTTTACTTTAACACTTTCCAATATACAGGCGACAGTGTGTGTAAAGGAGATGTCGGGATCCAAACGTATACACAATTGAACCAATGCGCCCGAGTAAGAATCCCGTGATAAACGCTGCCTTAATCTGAAAGCTTCTTTCACAATCGATGCGAAAATAAACAACGTTACAACGCCCACGTCAATGTCGCTTGGGAAGAGAAACATTGCCAAACCTAATTCTGGTAGTGACACAGGGGGTTATGGATACGTGATGTGTCGCGCCGTGATATAACCGATTTTTTTTTAAAAAACGACATGAAACCCTTAAGTGAATACATAATTGTTTTTCAATATTTTGAAAGACGTTTACTTACGAGTCGTTAATTTTCGATCGGCTCTCTCGGTGAAAAAGATATATTTTATAATGCATCCGCAATGTTGCTTCTTTATAAGTTTTAGACAGAACCGTCACATCTTAAGAAAAAAGAGTTGGCTATTTAACAATGGCCATTTTGCGTGAGACAGGATGACACCGTCCCTTTTGCCTACATATAATTGAAATCGATTAAACTTTTTTTTTCAATTGTGAAACGACCTTATTTTTTTTACAATAAAACAGGCCCCATTAACCTGCTAATATTGTGTAATCGACTAGTTCAATTTCGGAAAAAATGAGAAATCTATTTCAGGTAAGTAAATAGCTGTCAATATAGAAGTGACTCAACCATTTCCAACATACAGACGCTTTCTGACTTCCTTTGCAGCAGACGACTTTTGAACACATTGTGTAAATTTGAGAAATTTCACATGATCAGCAACCATTTGTCAGAAATCATTTCATCTCTATTTAATAATTTATACTTTCAATTAAAGAGCTTTTCAAGATGTTATGGATATATTTTCAAAGTCGTCTGCTGCAGCTTTGTTATATGTGGGAAAGAGTGAAGCTTTGCAAACATAGGAGAAGGAACGTAATAGACTAGTGTATTGATGAAACATGGCTGAAAGAAGTCTTCTTGTGTTTCAGACTGAAAACTGCTGAGTAATGCTCATTCAGAGTTTAATAATAAAAAAAGGACTTGTAGATTCACTGCTATAATTGCTCTTAACAAGAGGCGCATCGAACCGTTTCAAATGATTTAGACGCAAACGTTATTTAAAGTTACTTTTGAAAGCATTGGAGAACTAGAAGCACAGTTCATTAGACAATGATTCCCACACCCTTCCAAGTTTATATCTTAATTAATCCTTTTCCTGATGAAGACGAACTATCGCACCTCTACAGCAAAAGACTTTGGGAAACATTGTTGGAAACTGCTCTTTCTGGATAATGTCTTATTTGACATTGATAGTTGTGTTCAGCTATTTGCAAACACCCGGCCACACTAACAATTGCACAGAACGTTAATGTTGTTCCGGTAGACTATAGAAAAAAAAGTGTCGGGTAAACAGTTAACAAAACTCATCATAATCTTTAAACTAGTTTATTCATTTCGAATTGATCAAATATTTGTACACCTATGAGTAAGACAGATACCCACTTATATTTATTTGAGCTCAAACATTTCAGGACCACTATGTTTCCGCAGATGAAATGGCGCACGAAAAATGTGCATGAGTCGTTGGGACACATAACAAACTACATGTATACACGATATACGTTGACAGTATACTTTAACCATTTCCCACAATTACATATATAAATATACATAGGTTGATTTAAAATCTAGTCAATCATTTTGAAGTCTTCTTACATATTAATACATGTATTATTATTCTATAGAGGTGGAACTATTGTGACAAGAGCAGAAATGTTTCATTGCGAAAGATTTCTCATTTTGCCACAATGTTACAAAATATATGTTGCTGATGCCTCGAAATGAGTACGGAAATGATAATCACACGTGCAATACTTCACGCTCTCCATTTGTTATCAGAAAATATTTTATACCCAATTTGTCATTTATCAAGTGTGTAGGCCTAAAGTCTTTCAAGTGGGATGTTGCGGGTTCAATTCCCGACCGGGTTATACCAGCTACTTTAACAATGGTAGAAATGGCTGCCCTGCTTGGCGTTCAGGGTTGCGGGGTAAGCATAACGACCGACTGGCTGGTGTCAGAATAAATTGACCAGTAGCACTGGTAACATACATTGAAACGCCGTGATACAACTGAAACATTATTGAAAGCGACGTAAAATTCAAAACAACAATAAAGTGGGAGAGTGACCCTACTATTTTAGGTGTCCATACTCTTCTCCGTGTGAAAAAATTCTCAAATACATCAAATCTGAAAAAATATAGAATCTTTCTACATGAAAGTATAATTATTGAAAATAGTTTTCAAACATTGTGACAAAGGACAAAAATGCTCATTATGGCCATTTGTCTTTCTTTTGCCATATTGTTTTCAAAAGTCGTCTGCTGAAGATTGCGCCTGCATGTAGGAAAGGGTTAACTGAATACACACGCCATTAGGTAGATATTTATTTATCATCCGTCAGCTAATTGGTGACTAAATAGCAGACAATGTGTCCGGGGTTCACCCGACAAACATGCTTACATTAAAGAAAATAAGGTCCGGGCAACCACAGTATCATGTGAGCCGTTCCACGAGAAAGCCAGCATTGCGGACTTTGCGTAAAGTATCGACCTGGACCAGGCTAAGCATGCCGCGCAGGCTTATCCGAGCAGACACTGTTTGCCACCTGTAGAATTTCTGTTTAGATAGAAATCATTGCTCTATACCCCTATCACCCTGTGACGGAATATGTCGGCCCGGATTAGACCACGCGGATTGCGCAGGCTGATCTGGGTCGATATATTACGCAGAGTCCATACTATTGGTTTTCTAGTGGGACGGCTCATACATATACGTGTTCATTCATTATGTTTTCAGTTACGGTTGAGGTCCGTCTCATTAGAACCTACACTGTTCTCTGATAAAAGCAACGCGTTCAATCACTCACCAAGTCGTTTGAGTGCTAAACAGAAAGAGAAATGCCTGATAAGTGAATGGGTTACCAATTTAATTTGAAGTGTTTTATTTCGATCTGTTTAAAGTATATTATACAGCAGATTGCGTGCAACTTGCGTCAACGACCTTGATTATTCATAAGTTATTGCATACTACGCTTGTAGTACTAACTCCGAATTAATATAAAGAGCGAGCAATATGGATTAAGATTAGACTGCACGAGTATGAAGGCTGATATTGGTCTAAATTGTTTGCATAAGTGGATTTCAGTCGTGTATGAATGTTTTAATATGATAAGGGTTAAATAGAGGTGTCATTGTAAATTACTTGGATACCTCATCTCTAAGGAGTTTCTTTAGTGAACATTGTATTGCCAAATACATTTACCCCCATTTATCATTATGTACAGCTTACGTTTAGGATTTCCTGCCATTGTTAATGAGCCGTTCCACGAGAAAACCAATAGTGTGGACTCTGCGTAAAGAATCGAACCCGGATCACAGTCTCAGCATGCATGAGACGGAATGTGTCGGCGCAAGCTGATTTGGGTCGATACATTACGCAAAGTCAATAACGCTGGTTTTCTCTTGGATTGGCTCAAAAATATTCATAAGCAACATTATTTGTCCCCATTGATGTCTACATGTGTGCTTTTGCTGAGCGGTCTAAGTCGCCGGTCTTAAACAATGATAGAAGGTACAAACTAACACGTACACAAACAGGCATTTATCAACACCGTTTGTAAGCGTGACGTTTCAAGTTTTCGATATCAATGTTATGCAACCACAGGAGAAGGTAACAATGAAGAACACTCATTTAAAATATCACAGACATGACTTAGAACGTTTAGCTGATTAGGACAGTGTCAATTATGCCGATAACAACAAATAGGTAAAGTGGGATTGCTTGCTGACCATGCGGCACCAATGTGAAGGGAGATTACTGCTGCAATAACGGAGTAAATGAGAACGTCCAACTCGGTTGACAACTAATCTTCTCACTAAGTTAGACGACACATACACTTGTATTTGCCCGCTTATAGCGGAGTGCACAACTCTCTGAAATGTTTTTTTTATCTGCTCTTTGAAAACCTAATGTATATTTTGAAACAATACGCTATAGTTCTACAATATTGTTGCCAGTAATGTTTCGCCTGTCGGTGCCTGTAGTACTTTAATATAATTTGTATCCGTTGTTTGAGAATCTTTTGTGTATTCAGTACGTTATAATTCTACAATAGTGTTGTCAGTAATATTTCTGCTATCGGTACATTTAGTACTTTAATATAGTTTGTATCCGTTGTTGAAACTCGTTTGTGTATTCTGGAACAGTAGTTGTAGTTCTACCATAGTGTTGCCAGTAACATTTCTGACATCCGGTACCTTTAGTACTTTGATATAGTTTGTACAAGGAATCTAGGTAAACTTATGGTAACAGTTTATAAATGAAAGTATGATCAATTAAAATCCGACCAAAATGATTCGCGGCACGTTTATTGGATCTGACTACTACTTATAAAAGAAAGTCTCGGATTGACTTTATACTCGTGAGCACGTGCTCGGGTTTTATGTCGAATGAAATCGCACGCTTCAAAAGTCGTCCGCTGCAGAGACGTCAATAAGCGTCTGTATGTGGGAAAGCGATAAAGGGAAACAAATATTTTTGGAAAAAACAGTTAGAAGACGCCTTTGCACATGTAATTATCACACATTTGAATACTTCACGCGATTGCCAATTTACACAAGGCCGTTATACCATTGATGTGCTTTGCCTGTATTATCTTAAACAAGTAACATGGGTTTATTATGCCGTATTATAGAGATTCAGGGACTAGAGTCATCAAACACCGTCATACACGCATGTACGTACATATCGAGCCGAGCCTCGGTAGCTCCGTCAGTATCGACGTGGGCTGTCACTCCAGGATTTGTGATTTGAACCACAGCTCGGTCAACATTCTCTCTGACGTTTGACAAAAGTCAATGTGACAAGCGTCAATCGTCTTCCACCAATGGGCATCTCTAAACAATTTGGAAAGCAGTCGGTTGCTTGGAAAGTCTGTTGTCTGAAATACTGGTATGAGAAGGCCAGGAAACATATGGGTAGGTGAACAAGCCGCCGTGATTGGACTTAAACGGCATTTAATTCCAAACAATCAATCAATCAATCAATCAATCAATCAATCCATTCCTACACCTCGAGTTTTATCATTTTGGATTGACCGATGTTTAACGCCGCTTTCAACACTGGTTCAGTCATTATACCACGTCAGTAACCGGGTAAAGTTTTAACACTGATACATCAGGCGTAATGTTTTTTTCTCATTAATATAACACGTTACAACAAATCTGCTGCAGACAAATTCGTCAAACTATTGAATGTAGGTTAACAAATGAAGATGCATTAGATGAACTGAGTTAGAAACAATTTGACAAAAGCAGAAACGATTGCTTTTAATGATCAAGGTCTCCTTTTGTCACACTCGTTGCAAAGATCGCATCGGCTGTGTAGGGGTAGAGCGTCCAACTCGTAGGCAGGAGGCCGCGGGTTCGATACCCGACCGGGTCAAGCGCTCAGGGTTAGCAATACGACTGACTCGCTGGTGTCAGGATAAATTGACCAGTTTAACTGGTAACTTACCGAGGAAACGCCGTTATATAAATGAAACAATCTCGAAAGCCGGTGTTAAATTGTATGCAAACAAAACAAAATCAAAGATCGTCTATTGTATATGCGTCAACATTTGGAAACGGGTTAATACGGCTGTACGTTCGTTCTCTGCTGACTTATTGTATTTCATCGACCGTGAATTCAAGGGTTTTAGTTTGAACACGGTTGAGTATATATAATAAATTACTAATAGATAATTGATCCGTAATTTAATCCAAAGGTAAACATGTAACAACGGATTAAATACCCCGCTGTATGCATCGCTTAACCATTTCCAACATACAACAAATCTGCAGCAGACAACTAGGAAAAAACAGGATAATTTGTTTATAGAACTGAAAACAAAGTGACAAAGGAAAAATATTTCATTTTCCAAAATCGTCTGCTGTAGAGGCGTCTGCATGATCGTAGCGGACTGTTTCATCTTGATCAGCACAATCCACGCCATGATTAAACCCTTTCCTACGTATAGCAAATATTACAGCAGACGACTTTGACAAAAAAAAAATGTAAATTCCGGCTCTATTAATAAATGAACAATTATTGAATAATGTTGAACACGTATACGCAATTTCTCCTTTTGCCTCAATGTTTTCAAATTTCGTCTGCTGCAGTGGCATCGGTAAGCGTATGTAGGTAAGAAATGGTTCATGATAGCTGACAGTTAACTCAGATATATCATATGTACACGTTAAACATAACATATATATAAATGTATAGACAGTATTTTTGATTGGGCTTGAGGTCGGTAGACTGAACTGCTCAATGTGAAGAGCTCTAGATAATAAGTTTGTTTCATGCTTTAAAATCTTTATTTGACCTCAAAAACCTATGTTGTTGGTACTCAAAAGAATTGTCTGAGTGAGTCGATTCATTTGAGTACCCACACCATAGGTTTTTAATGGGTGCTAAGAGAGATATCACACAAGAAAGATCTATTTACTCCTGCTTATCTAGTCCTCTGATATTGTCATAATGGTTTTTAAGGAAGAAAGTGAAAGCTGTACAAGGGTGTATCGATAAAGAATTAAACCATTTATTTTTAAAAAACTTTTACCAATCAATACCATAAACGCTATGTAATTCAAAATAAATGAAAATGTACATAGTTTTGTATACAAGTACAACGTTTTAACATATAGGGAAATGTGCCGTGCCTGACGGAAAGAGCCTTATCTAATTTAAATCGGAATAACATAACACGATTTGCGACCAGCGTTTAATACTGCATTGATTGATTGATTGTTTGGAGTTTTAAACCGCTTTCAACAATTATTGAGTTATATCAGGGCGTTTCCTTGGTAAGTTACCAGTACTACTGTTCAATTTATCCTGACACCAGCCAATCAGTCGTAATGCTAACCGCGAAGGAGGGCAGCCATTGCTATCATGTTTAAAGTATTTAGTATAATCCGGCCTGTGATCGAGCCTGCGACATCCCGTATCCGAGGCGGACGCTCTACCTATACTTCACCGAGGTGGTAGCTGCTAAACACAGCATAGACATTGTGTTTTTAGTTTTAATGAGAGTGTGTGAATAATGAAGTCCCAGCGGTACACACGCATGCTCCTGTGCATACAGACAGTCTCACAAGCACATTCACTGTCCACTTTTATTTGACATATATAAATATTATATTGACAAAACCTTGTAATGGTTAGAGCGCCCGCCATTGGAGTTGGGGATCCGTTTTCGATCCCCAGTTACGTCATACCAAATGACTTTAAAGATGGTAACAAGGGATATCCACCTTCCTTGGCGCTCTGACTTGCGACGATAACGAATTACGACGGATGCATGTGTGTTAGGATAAATTATTCTGATGGTACTGACTAATTACTCAAGAAAGGCCGTTGAATTGATGGACTACTGTTGAAAACGGGTTAACTCACCACTCTAACCAACTATTGGCGAACACTTAAACGTGCAGTTACCCTGGTTTTACGAATATGCTTCTTTATCTCATAGATTCAAACGCCATTCCACCGATGTTGCTCAACATATTATATGCCTCTGATGCCTGCTTGGGATTGGGATTGATTGTACATTTTTAACTGCTATTCGTTTACTTTAAGCATTTTCCCACATATAGTTTTGTTTGCAGTAGACGATTTTAAAACATCTTCGTAAGTATTTGGGAAATCTCTACAAATGAAAATGAAATTATTGAATAGTGATGAAAACATTGTGGCGAAAGTATAACTTTCTCATTTTAAGAATTTTCTTTTTTTGTCTCAATGTTGTGTCTGTTTCAGATGCTTCAAAATCAAAATACACCTGCATGTTGGAACGGTATGTGAACGGTATGTTAAATAACGCATTAAATTGAACTTTGACATGCCAGGGGTTAAAACAACGGATCGTTGTAAACTACTGGAGACAAATCTATATTTTAATCAGAAATAAATTCTTTGGTTATCTCCCTTATGAAAAAACTCTACGCCCTCATTTTAAAAGATAATTTCAAACTCGATAAAAACATTTTGTTATCAACATTAATTGCCATTTACAATATAAATCAATATATGTAAACATTTTGTTATCAACATTAATTGCCATTTACAATATAAATCAATATATGTAAACATTTTTCCTGATAAAGAAACCTCTGTAGCATATGGCATTTGAAACCTTTGGAAGTTTGGTAACTACTCAAGATGATCAACCTTTTCGTTTAATATATCCGAAATGTTACATACTTAAATATTTTCTGTTGGCAATAATCAATGTGTTGGCATCAACATTGTGGATTCTGCGCAAACTATCGACCCCGATCAGTCTAAGCATGCCACACAGGCGTACCCGGATAGACTCTTTTCGCCTCCTGTGGAATTTTTTGTTTCAGGAATCACTATCCTCTATACATCTATCCCCCTAAGACGGAATGTGTCAGCCGGATCACAGTCTGCACGGCGGCGCAGGCTCATCTGGTCGATACATTACGCAGATGCATTATGGGGCATTTTGAGAAAAAATATGTAGGCACGTGCCTACAATGCCTAAAGGGAGCTACGCCCCTGAATATTAAAGATAGCATTTAACACTAAAAGCGCCGTGAAATAACTGAAATATTGTTACCTAAACACCATTTAAACAAACGAACTTACCCAGTCACTGTCACTGTCAATATATCTCTGTAATTTAACAATCAGTGATATCATGTTAGGTCGACTTCGAAATAATTTACGTTGTACATAGTCTTTTTAACAATCCACTTCGCTGGTATGCATCATTTTAGTTGTTTCCCCAATATAGACTTACTGGATTTAAACACTTCCACATATTTTTAATTTTAGTAAACATTATGGAATAAGATTAAAAGTGTTAATTTGACACCTATAAAACCCTTTCCATCAATATACAACACATCTCTACCAGATGCCTTTATACATATTATGGAAATGTAAGAAAACTGTCTCACTATCTATTACTGACACTTTCGATATAAAAACATGTTAAAATAATTCCTTGACTGATATCAAAATACACCTGAACTTACTTATAGAATAAACAAGTTTTAAATGTCAAGTTACTCGACCATTTTATCGTAGACAGTACGTAGATAGAATAAACAATAAACACATGTGTGATATCATTGTTTTAGGTTTATATATATAGGTAAAGTGAAATGCACTCATTAACACATTTGCAAGTTTCTAGTTTATAGGATTTTAATTATGTGGCATTTGTTAAATACCTCGGGAAAATGTTCAATCAGGCCCGAAAACTATAAAAGTTAATCTGTACTCAGAATTTGTGCTCAAGTATCTGATTGGTCAGAATCAAATTCGTTCTCCAAATTGACCAATTAGAAGCCTTTCTTGGAGCATGGAGTTCATTTCTGAGGACCGAGAACGTTTTCAAAGTTTTATAGTTTCGTACCCTGGTTTTTATGAACAGTGTAAATTCAGATCAAAATTTGGGTCGACACAGTTTGGTTAAGATCTACACTGTTCACACTGTACCTACTTTGGTAAAATGTCAGATTCTATTCCTGAAGATGTACATAGAGAAAGAACAAAATGCTCTCCGCATGTTATGGTGGCTGTTTTTCTGTGAACGCGAAAGAACGACGCGACACAACACATTGTTCGTTCTGTCGTATTGGAATGGGAGCTAACACGGCATCACGGCGGGAAGGGAGCCAACACGGCATCACGGCGGGAAGAAGCCACAGTTTGAGTCCGTTAGTACAAAAATATACAAGTTTACATTTATGTTAAGTGTAGGTTCAAATCACGCTAACTCTTTCCCTCATATAGACATTTTTGACGCCTCTGCAGCAGACGGCTTTTTTTTTAAAAATATCTGGTAGATAATGTTAACCCTTTCCCTCATATAGACGTTTTCTGACGGTCCTGCGGCAGACGACTTTTGAAACCATTGTGATAAGAAGAGAAATTGCTCATTATGATCAATTTCACCCTTTGTCACTATGTTTTCAACTATATTCTAAAGATAAAGCTTCATTTATAGAGATTTTCTACAGTTTAGATAATATGTTTTCAAAGTCGTCCGCTGCAGATTGGTTGTCAGTGGGTTGTAGAAACTCTTTTATCTTGTGAAAACAAACACTAGTTAGTAATACAAATATCAATCTGGAGGAACGCGAAATATATTTTGGACGCATTTGAGCATCGAGATAGGATTTGCACTATTTCTGTCTGGCTCCAACACTATACAAGTTTAATCTGTGCTCAGAATCCGATTGGTCAAAAGCGAATTCGTTCTCCAAATTGACATGGCCCCGAAACTATAAAACTTTTAAAACGTGCTCCATGCTCAGAAATGAACTCCATGCTCCAAATAAGGCTTTTG
>JAUELF010235440.1:0-13099 GCA_031471495.1 Clinocardium nuttallii
CGCAAACACTCGCAACATTCGTAAGAAATCTCAAGAAATTATTATAATGGATTCGTACAGTCGCAAACACTCGCAACATTCGTAAGAAATCTCAAGAAATTATTATAATGGATTCGTACAGTCGCAAACACTCGCAACATTCGTAAGAAATCTCAAGAAATTATTATAATGGATTCGTACAGTCGCAAACACTCGCAACATTCGTAAGAAATCTCAAGAAATTATTATAATGGATTCGTACAGTCGCAAACACTCGCAACCATTTGTAAGAAATTCGCACAGATTTGTAATGCTTCAAAATGTCCTGTCCATTCTTCTCTTTTTTTTGCCGAATACAATATTTTCATAATCGCAAGGATATTCGTGACTGTGTGAGAGCAGCATAATACAGAAGAATGTGTCGTTTGTGAAGTCACATACATAAACCCTTTCCAACATGCAACATGTTTGCAGTAGATGACTTTATAAACATCTGGACTGCAATATGAAAAATCCGCTCTATAAATATAAGTTAAATCATAGAAAATATGTATAAACATTGTGACAAACGGAGACTTTGCCTTCCAAATACAGGAGTGAAAATATCATATTTCGTTTAAGTTTACAGAAAGATATATTTTGCTAACACATGAATAACGTGATATTCGACATGAATCGAAAGTCGTATGAAGTAATTTATTTCATATAATTCTCTGGTAGTTTAATTAAAAAACATTGGCTTTATGGCTGTATGGAATTCTTTATCAAGACTGGGGTCAATATTTCATAGGGAACAGATCTTTTATCATCCTTTCCTGATTTATTAATGTGCATATACGGTTGAGACACTTAAACCACGTTATGCGTACATAACCCAAACATTTACTAAAATAGTTTATAAACCTTTTTATAATTTTTTAAAATTTGTGTTCAAAATAAATTAAAACTGGGAACAACAATAAATAACGCTATTCATAAACGAATGCGGAATGCAAATACAGACAGTATTTACTTTGCGGAAGTTATGCAGCTGTTATATGCAATTTGAACTTGTTCCAACCCGGGGTGGGGTCACTATTGGTCGATCGATACATAAACACTTTTAATTTTCCGGCATGACCCAAACCATTCAGTGCGCTGTTAAATACCCTGAAAATCATTTTTCCTTAGATAATGTAATTTTCATTGAGTCGCGGAAATTAAACCATTTTAAGTGTTATGTTTATATTAATGCGCACAGGTTGTTTATCGCTAATATGACAAGTTTAATGACGTAAAACGGAATTACTTTATGGTCGATAAAGACACTTATGCTTTCACGATAAACGATTAATAATACCCTTTAGAACAGTGGATATTCACAGATAAAAATGCATTCATATATATGACTTTAACGTCAGAAAATTCACACGTACTTCACAACCATAGGGATTTAATGGCGGAAATGTCTATTGCGCGCAGTACCGCCCCGGTGGGTTAGTGGTAGAGCGTCCGCCTCAGCTGCAGGAGGTCGCGGTTCGATCCCCGGCCGGGTAATACCAGAGACTTAAAACATGTAAGAAATGGTTGCCGTCCATGGTGCCCAGTAAGGCGGGGTTAGCATTACGACTGACTGACTGGTGTCAGGATAAATGGACCAGAAGTATGGACCATACGGTTTGCTTTGTAAAGCAGCGCTAATAAACATTTTTTCGAAAACTCTTTTAATTGTTTAATGTCAATAGAGCAAAGTACTATCGTACCCCATTTGCTGATGGGCAAATATTTTAATTATTTGATAGCCGGCTATTTTAGTACATGTACATCTGACATTTGTTTCGTTAGGTCTTACTGCAGTGGCATTTATGTTAACCCTTTCCCACATACAGCTAATATGCAACAGTCAGAATTTAAAACGTCCAGGTAAAAATATTGAAACACTTAATCAATCATTATGAGCAATTTCTATTTCTACTTGTGTCGCAATGTTTTTAAAAGTCGCCAAAATGCGCCTGCAAGTCAGAAATAGTTAAAATGCACAACAAATAAATGTATGATATGTATGAATAACCGAAAATTGCTGCCCCAACATCAACTAAAATCGAAATCAAAACGGGACCTATTTGAGCCGTCTCGCGAGAAAACCAACAGTATAGTTTCTGTGTAAAGTATAGCCCCGGATCAGCCTAAGCACGACGCGCAGGCTAACAATGACAAACACGTTTCGTCCCCTGTGGATGTTCTGTGTCAAGGCTCATTACTCTACACCTCTATATCCCGGAGACGGACTGTTTCGGCCCCGGTTAGCCTGCCCGGAAAGCGCATGCTGATATGCGTCGATACATTACGCAGCTCCTCTAGGCCATAATGTTGTTTTTCTCGTGAAACGGCTCAATTATTTTGAATAGGAGATCGATATCGGCCCCGAATTATACGCGTGCCATTTGTGCCATTAACGGATGTAAAAGTGTTGATTTTACAGGTTCATATTCACACCTCGGTATTGTATCGTATTCCACCGGGCCTAGTTCGTTGACACTTCATTTACACTTTTAGACACGCTCCTGTTATGCAAATATCGGAAGCCACTTGTATTTATTAACCGAGGCATCAATATGCGTATATTGTATGAACATTATACGAATCCTCCACGCGATATGAAAATATTGTTGACATTCTGGAAAGTGTAGGTTCATCTGCTCAGTCTTATCAGAATCTATACATGAGCCGTCCCGCGAGAAAACCAACATGATGGCATCCACGCAGACTGATCCGGGGCGACACATTGCGTCTCATGGAGATAGAGGTATAGAGAAATGATTCCTGAAACGGAAAAATCCACAGGAGGAGAAAAGTGTCCGTCCGGGTTAGCCTGCGCGACCCAGAGTCCACACTAATCAGAGTCCACACTTTTAGTATTCTCGTAATTCAAGTTAGTCTTACACGTATGTATATCACCGAACATAAACACGCTTGAGTAAGCAATATAAGAACAGTGTATATCTTGATCTGACTGTGCGATTGTACAAGCTCGACTTGCATTTTGTCAACGGTAAGGTGCATTTGGTGGAGCGCAAATTATAAGTCTATTTGCCTGCTGTATCACGTAGAGGTACTGGGACCTTTTCGTTTATTGTTCTATTTAAGAATTTAAGTGTTAGACGATTATCGATTTGTAAAGAGATATCGGTCATTTTGATTTATTTTATCAAATTTAATATGTTTAACTATTTTTAGAGAAGTGTGATACTTGTTGGTGGATACCTAAATCGTCTTTGTCAGTTTAGAAACCATAGTAAAAGTAATGCTAGTTCAGACTTTTGTGCGATAATCCAGCATTCTTTAAGCTTGACGTGTAGTCGTAATGGCTTATCGTTTGAATCAGGATAATAGACTGAGCTCGGAAAAAGGAACCTTAAAGCGAGGATTTCAAAAGTATCAAATAAGTTTTGCAAAGAGATAAGTCCCATTGTGTACGCCAGCGTCTCAAATCCAAGTCGAGGAACTAAGGGTGCGTGTTGTGTGGCGCAGTTCTTTTGATTGCAGGTGCCGTCTGTTTAATTGCCTTAGGATACCAATTTACTCGACATTTGCCATGTATTTACAGAGTCATATTTGCACACTATCATGACACCTTGTGTTAGAAACCGGATATTGATATGAACAGCTTCCGCGCATGCGTATTTGTTTACGAACCTGTATCGATGTCAATTATAGGGATAATATGAATGTTTGCAGATTTATAAATATCGGTATCTTATCCAAATACTTTCATTGACCTGGCGTTTAAACCCGAGTGTTTGTGTTAATATATATCTTAATGCTTTAACACTTTCCCGCATACAGCAAATCTGCAGCATACGCGTATGAAAAGATCTGACAGGGGGGAAACTTGCTTATAAGATTAGCTGCCACGATGTTTTTAAAGATCCACTGTTAATGAGCCGTCCCGCGAGTAATCAAACAGTGTGGACTATGCGTAAAGTATCGACCCGGATAAGCCTAAGCATACCGCACAGGCTTACCCGGATATACACTTTTGCCTCATGTGCATTTTCTGTTTCAGGAATCATTACTCTATACCTCTATCCCCATGAGACGGAATGTGTCGTTCCGCATCAGTCTGTGCGGACTGCGCAGGTTGATCAAGGTCGACATATTACGCAGAGGTCATTATGTTGGTTTTCTCGCATGACGGCTCAAATGCATTAACATGCCGCTCTCCAGGTTGGAAAAGGTTAAGCATCGTGCTGTCATCTGTACTGTTTCAATATCCTACTGATATCAATGTGATAGCAAGTGAAGACAAATATTGAGGACAATGGCGCATTTCCCTCCGAATTAGCTTCCATTTTGACACAAAGCATTATTATCCTTTATACAATCGATTCGTTGTTCTGTTTGCCTATCATTTATTTAAAATTAAACATGACTTGGTTTTTAATTGACAATTGTAATGTACCAAATAATAAGCAGATTCAACATATGTTTGAATAACGCTCTTGGCTCACCTCCAAGCATAAGGGATACAAAAAGAATTTTGCAGACTTTCAATACACCAACGCGTTTGATGTATTAGAGTTGTATTATCCCTGATTAAACAAACCAGTACAAAGGCTAGGAAATGTGTCATGCCAACAGATACTCCACCATGACCACCACGAGCTAGGATCGAACCTGAGAAACCTGGTTTCACTTTCCCCCACGCTGAAAACTCTGCCAACAGCATTAAGCAGAAAGTTTAGATATGTAATGTCTGTTTAGAGGAAAGAACACATGTTGCATTCAGAGGATAACAAACACTAAACAAGGATAAATGTTAAATGTCAACAACGAAACATTTGACTAACGACGGACGGTCGAGATTTGTTTGCGCCCTAGGAATACAATGATTAGTCACTGTCTTTACACACAATTTTTATTATCATTATTAATTTTTGGTCAATGGCGACGGGTATAGATTTAGTTATTACCTTTTTTTATTGGCATGGACCTGTATTGGTGCATTAGTCGTGTTTGGCAGCATTTAAAGTTTTAAACACAATTTCAGTAAATCGAGGGTAATACGATGTTAATTAGCCCTTGTCTTTTAGGTAGATTACATCAATTCGTTGGAAACATATTATGTACGGACTGCGATCTCAAAGGGACGTGTATTAATTCCCGGTAGACAACTTTCCACTTACTGACACGTTATTCCCACCTACATTTTTCCCTTTTGCCAAAGTGTTTTCATTTTATTTTCAATATAAGAACTTTCAGTTAAAAAATATTTTCCATAGATTTGCCAAGCAGCTTTTAAACTCGCTAGCTTCAGTTTAATCGCACGATGGTAAGGGTTAAATGATATTGTCATATGCCAAACAGAATGTCAATGTAGCCATTATGCCAACTCGACTGGATAAATCACATAACCACCAAGTGTGTGTGAGTTTGATGTGTTTGAGTAAGCGGGTTCTCTTACCGTGTCACTCAATGCCACTTTAATCTACGTTGCTTACTTTTTTTAAAATAAGAAACAGATGATTGCTGACTGTGATTTAAAATGCTTGTTTATTTCTTCCATTCGTTTTTCGTAGACATTACATGTATATTCTTGTTTATAATAATGGCTCTAACTGCATCGTCAGCCGGCGTGATCCGTGATTGCGTTTTGGTCCTATTCACAATAAAAACGACGATGGTATAAAGCGCTATGTGCCAGCATACAGACTCATGTCTTCCCTAAACACTGGTCACAAGGTGGTTGTTGGTCTGGTCATAGTAAAATACCCATCTTTTCGGAGTTTTAGCACCGATTAACGCAGGTTGAGAATGCGCGAGAAAAATAGTTCACCATTGATTGAAAATAAAGGAAAGAAGAGAGAAGAGTGTCATTACCCTATGTGCCATCAGGCATAGCCAGG
This sequence comes from Clinocardium nuttallii, assembly GCA_031471495.1. Taxonomy (NCBI): domain Eukaryota; kingdom Metazoa; phylum Mollusca; class Bivalvia; order Cardiida; family Cardiidae; genus Clinocardium; species Clinocardium nuttallii. Next base: position 5,865 of record JAUELF010235440.1, read on the forward strand.
ACTAAGTAAGTAATTGATTGAACAAATCTGCATTTAAAAGGTTAAAATCTCACACAAAATTATCATTATAAGGTTGTTGGAACATCAGTGAAAAGGGCGGGAGTACTCCAATATAAGTTTAACAAATGCTTTAAAAATTAATGCGCCGAGAGGTCAAATATAGAAGCTTATTAACATTCGCAAAGTGGAACGGATAAGAACAAACAAAAGTCGCGTGAAAATGCAGTGGCGGATTCACCTGGGGGCCGTAGGGTCCGTGCGACGAAACATGTTAATTTGTATACTTACTCAGGTGAGCGTTATAGGGCTCTTACTTTGCGAATGCCAGTTTCATAATATTTACTATGTTTGATATGATCTGTTAACTTCTTAACAATAACTACATACATATAAGCTGCAATTGCTATTTCCTTTCACATTTCCCCTTCTTCTCATTCCTTCCTGAAGCCCACAGGCCGTCAGCACTATAGTCCTTTGATTAAATACCGGTTCGCATATTCGTTTATCCTAACTTCGGTACTGTTTTATATGGGAGATGTTTAATCCGTTGAGATATATGACGTAATAACTAAGTAGTTTGTGATCATGCATTGTTTGATCATGTAAGCACGCTAATACCAGTTGGGATTTGTTTTATCCGTGTATTTTAACTAGAAAAAAAAAGCACATAACATACCGGAAACAAGTAAATTATATTTTCATATGGTAAATTTTAAACGACTGATTGAAAAATAAAAGCAAATTGGAAATCAATTCGTGATTTCTTAATTACTTTGCTAACATTTCAAGTGATGTTTGAAGTGATCGTTATCACTTAAAACTAAAAAGCTATGGGTTTGGTTATTTCGAATAAAGCTGCGAAAATACAAACAAACGGAGAAGTAATGCGTTTCCTACAAAAAGACATGAATGGGTGCTGATATAGCACGTGTTTTAATTTCCTGTTTCTTGCACGCACAGCGCTCAATATCTAAGTGGAAGAAGAACCGAACAAAAAGGCGGATATCACAATCCATCCCCTTTATGCAATAACACTTTACCCTTTCCCTCGTGTTTACTTTTGATCCCTCCTATGAAGCAGGGGACTTATGAAATAAGTGTGGTAAAAGGGGTAATTGCTTACACTGAGCAATTTACCCCCTTATCCCTGAATAAGTATACCTCTATTCTATAATTCAAGATTATTTCATTGAGATTTCCATATTTAAGCATCTATAGATGTTTTCGAAAAAAATATGCTTCAGATTTTATCAATGTGGGAAAGTGTTTAAGCCTTCCTCAGCAATAAAATAATATGCGCTTAAATCGATCTCATTAAAATCAGACTAAACAAACTTTTATGTACGTATATGCGAGTATGCGAGTTTTAAAAGATCTGGTTTTAATGAGATTGCGCTAAAAGAATCCTGTTCGAGATTTCGTTCCTAGTGGTCTGTAAACTCTTTCAGCACTAATGGCAGTATTGAGATTTTTGCAAACAATGCAGATTCATGCGAGTCAGTTCGTAACGAGCGGTCTCACATGAATTCAACATTGTTTGCATTTTAGTTATCAACATATGTTAAACATATTTTTATAATTATAATGGAAACGCCCGCCTTTGTACATGGAAGAGGCTAATTTAAACAAAACCGGCTCTAAAAGAGTTACAGTCTTCCGAACTTTAAAGACACATGCATATTTGGATCTACATGTATGTACGCTAATGTTTTTTACCTCTTTCACTGCTGAATTTTACAAAATCGGCTCTTCCATGTTGAAAGATGGACCCTTCTATTTTTCGTCTAACAGATCAATTTGTAAAATATAATGTCTAAAAGGCAAACCATGCAGATTTCAGGAGAGGCAGCTTGTTATGAGCTGTCTCGCCTGAATCTGCATTGTTTGCAACAGCATTTAATTGCCTTTCGCAGCGAAAGGGTGAGAAAGTATAAAATGTGTTCAGTAACAAATACTTTTCAAAAATGAAATCATTGTTAGCGTATGGTGCAAAGTCTAGTGGCCTTAATTTACTTCCGGCAGAAAGAAAACAGTCAGTTCCCGGCATGCAGTTCTACCGTTAATTGACTTCCGTTGTAAAATGAATAGAGCGATAGCTTCCAACTGTGTCTTAGTTGTTAAATAATATAGATTTTGACACAGGAGTAATGAGAAACTTAAAATATATTAAAACGACTCAATACGATGCTCTAATGTTGTTCTATAACCCTTTCCCCCTTAAACATATGTCCTTACTTCTTTAGACTAATCAGTGAATCCGGGTCCGAGACTTTCGGGTCGATTTCTAACTTTACCCCCGGCTAAAAATTGAAAAACCATATTCTCAACATCGAACTCTTAGACTTGTGAAATACAATCTTAATGTGAAAAAAGAATTGAAGTGCTTTGGAACAGCTAAAGCCGTCTGCAGTTACCGCAGACACGCTATATGACTATTATAGAAATGAACTGCGCTCTACAAAAAACAACCTTACATAATTTGTTATTAGTGAAGAAAGCGATCATAATTTTGTATTAGTGAAGAAAGCGATCAATTAGCATATCTTTACTACGTGATCGTTGTTTCTTTGGTCTTTTCCGTCGCTTTCAATAATCATTCAGTTATATCACGACGTTTCCGTCAAGTAAGTTACCAGTTCTACATGTCCGTTTATCCTGACATCAGTCGTAATGCGTAAACCCCGCCACCCTGTCCGCAACGGAAAGAAAGCTATTAACAAATATGTGATCTTAAATGTAACCGGTATTTAACTCTTTCCCACATACAAGAAATCTGCAGCAGACGACTTTAAAAACATGTAGGCAAAAACACAGAAAAAATCTCTTTAATTGAAGGTATAATTGCATTAAAAAGTTAAAACATTGTGACAAAGGGAAAAATTGCTCGTTGGTTCACCGTGTTTTTAAAAGTTGTCCCCACTGAGGCGGCAATAGGCGTCTATATGTGGGAAAGTGTTAAAAACGGTTTGACTAATTAGTGAAAGGTCATATCCACACCAGACTGCCCCGAGGCGCAGGGTAATCTGGACCTACACTTTTCTCAGATTCTCTATGGTTGTTTTTTTCCGATAGCGCCGCTGAAATATCTTTATACGAGAGAAATCCGTTTTTGTCCATTAACTGTTTGACATAAACAGCAGTGAACAGAATATCACATATATAGAGAACTGCAATGAAATCAAAACGCGATTTTCTCCTCACAATGGTTGTGTTTGCCCTTGTCCATATACAACAAATCTAAAGCAGACGACTTGGAATCACATGGAGGAACATAAGTTAACGTTAAGGTAATGAAAACAGTTGAAATCATTGTGGCAAAAGGAGACTTTGCTCATAACGAGCCAGTCGTCTGCTGCACACAGATTATTTTTCATGTTCATAGAACATTCTTTATATCAAAGTAACACACTTTCTTATCGACTAAACTACATTGTTTATGGTTTACGTTTGTAGAATATTACTAATATCAAAGCAACACACTTTCTTATCGACTAAACTATTGTTTATGGTTTAATCAATCCGAAAGAATCTAGCATTTTTTTAATTTTAAGTTAGAAATATAATACTATTAAACTTAGGAAATGAAGGTAAATACGGGTTTTGCTATACATTTCACATACACTGTGATTTGTGGTGGCAGTCAACTAGTATAGCTTCATGTTATCGATTGAATTAAAAACATATTGATGTAAATTCATCATTGAAATTCCAAAACTATACCTTACATGTCAGTTTCGACCTTTAATTATGTGTTTTCACTTCACATACATATAAACGTCACGGTAAAACTAAAGGATGCATTTGGGACTTACTTCAACTATGAAACGAATACAGCAGCAACACTGGTTAATGTTACTGTTACCATCATCATCATCATCATCATCATCATCATCATCATCATAGTCTTCTACCTTAACACCATAGTCATCATCATAGTCAATATGATCAACATCACCACAGTTAATTCAAAGAAGAACACCTTAAATTAATATGTTGGCTTATATTTGCATAGTGTAATTAGCATTAGCCCCTTTACACGATATACATACATATAATAATGCAAAGTCACGGTGAAACAATATAAAAGAGAATACTGAGCGAGGGAACGGTGGTGTTTGTTTGTAGTCGTTTTCAATATTTGGAGCGTGATTAATTCAAGTTCTACATAAACTTCCTCTGTCTCTTCACCTGTTTGCTAATCTACATAGTTTACAGGCGATATTATTTCATCAGTGTACGTCAATAGGCATTTGGAAATTGCTTCAACTTTGAATGAAGATTGTTTTCGTGCTCATGCAATTCAGATAGGAAGGTGTTCATGGGGGTTCATTAAAAGAGCTTTTAAACGCAGTCGAGTATATTTTCACAACTGTTATATTTTAATTTCCTATTTTGAAACACAGCTGTCAAAACAAAATTGCGTTCTGCCTAAAATAAACCATTAACGTTTAAAACAGTTTACTTCATATGCAAACAGTAAACTATAATTTTAATTGACATGCAAGAATTTCTAGGTTATTGACGAATCCTTTCTATAAGTTGTTTTATTAATGCAAAAGATATTGTTATAAGTCGAATATTATAATAGACAACATAGCAAAAATTAGTATAACATTATAAGCACAGCATGGCATTTAGAAGGCATGCCCTTTGTCCCTGGTATCCTTTATAACCTTAAGAATACACGTGTAAGTCACGAGGAAAATTGAGCCGTCCCGTGAGAAAAGCAACATTATGGCCTCCGTGTAATGTATCGATCCAGGTCATACTGCGCAGTCCGCGCAGACTGATCCGGGCTGGAACATTCCGTCTCAAGGGGATAGAGGTATAGAGAATTGATTCCTGAAACAGAAAGTCCACAGACAACGACAAGTCACTATCCGGATAAGCCTGCGCGGTATGCTTAGGCTGATCGGGATCGACAGTGTCCACAATGTCGGTGTTTTCTCACGGTGCGGCTCTTAAATGATGATTTCAGGAAAAAAATCATAAAAACACAAGACCAGTTACGCAATAAGATGACATGAAATAATATAATCGACCATATTATGCAATCTTCTAAAATTCGATTTGCAATTTATCTATAAAACCGTTCGGTATTCAATCCTTAGGTATCTTCGGTCGTATACAAATGTTAATACTCAATTGCAGACGAGTTGTAAAGAATTTGTATACAGGAAAAAGATTAACACATTGTGAAAAAGATGAGAATTCTAATTGTCAGTTTCAAGTATTTCAGAATAAATTTACGTTCATTTGCGATATACCAAGGTATAATTTCGGGGCAGATGACTGGTAACTATCGTTGATCCTTACTTATGTATTCCTAAGAATGTATCGTTTAATCTTTAACACCGCTTTTAACAAGTGTTCAGTTATATCATTGCGCTACCTAAGAACGTTACCAATACTACTGGTCATGTTATCCTGATGACAATAGCCAGTCAGTCGTAATGGAAAGCCCGCAGCACTGGGCACCAAAGATGGAAAGCTGTAACAACCATTTGAAAAGTCTTTGGTATGGACCGACCGGGGATTCGGAAACCTTTACCGGAGGCGGCCGTCCACCGCTACACTACCGGGGCGGTCATATTCACTGAAACAGTTGAATCCGTATTCTTGAGGTTCTTTTACTGACAGATAGATCTAATATTGTGGAAACAAAATCACATACTTAGAGACGTTCTCGAAATGACTTTCTCTCTCTGCAAATACCAACCGCACGAAGATCAGAGAAGATCCATGCATTTATCACATTCATGCAGTCTGATCTGGAACTGCATTGTTCGCTAATTAGTCAAACAACTTATGTAAAACAATTACTATTAGGATTTTTAGCATGGATGAGCAGGCAAGAATATTTGAGCAGTCCCGCGAGAAAACCAACATTGTGAAATCTGCGTAATGTATCGATCCGGATCAGCCTAAATATGCCTCGCAGGCTTACCCGGTTAGAAACCTTTCCCCTCCTGTGGTTTTTATCTTTTTCATGAATCATTACTCTATACCTCTTTCCCCCTGAGACGGAATATGTCGGCCCGGTTCAGTCTGAGCGGACTGCGAAGGCTGATCTAGGTCGATACATCGCGCAGAGGCCATTATGTTGATTTTCTCGCGGAACAGCTCATTTGTTCTTTCCATTTATGTACTAATTACGTTGATGTTTCCTGCAGCTCCAACCACTGTCTCTTTAATGCGTATATAAACTCTTTTATGTTTTGGAAAGGTGGTCGAGGAAGGAGGGGTAATGGCGTTCCAGGATGTTTACATTGGCATCCAACATACGTTAACTGTTTTAAACTCAAACACAGTTGTATTTTTTTATCATCCGTTTGGTCTACAATAAATATTAAGTATTTCATTTCTTCCCGCCTATGACTTCCTTTGTGTATTTTGTTTCGCTTGACGTTCAACGATTTTCCTTGTGTTTTGATAACTTATAGCAAGCAAATAACTCGTCTACAAAGAGAATTTATTTCCATTTGCTGCAAATGGTTTCCAAACGTAAGATATATTTCCTTTTGATGTATGGTTTCATTGAAAGAAAGAATATACAAAATGCGGTAGACCAATTTTAAAATAATTTTCGTACTGCCAATAATCGGCGTATCGTTCATACATGTTGTTAAAGTTAGTGAGCGGTGTGATTTGGAACATTTAATGTATGTGCGAGCTGAAAGGTAAACACTGCTATGTCAGGTGAGACCGCTCGTTACGAGCTGACTCACCTGAACGAACATTTGTTCGCATAAACCTCAATATATGAGTCTTCTCGCGGGAAAACCAACACTGTGGACTCTGCGTAAAGTATCGACCCGGATCAGCTTAATCATGCCGCCCAGGCTAACCCAGACAAACACTTTTCGCCTCCTGTGGATTTTCTGTTTCATGAATCATTACTCTATACCTATATCCACTGAGACGGAATGTGTCGGCCCTGGCTATAGCCTGTGCGAACTGTGCAGGCTGATCCGGGTCGATACATTACACAGAGACCATACTGTTGAGTTTTCTCACGGAACGGCTCATATACCGTTTGACTCTAACCCTTTCCCGGAATTGATCTTCCGATTAAAAAGTACGAGCAATAAGAAATGCCGCTGTGCTGTTTCTCTTGATATGATTTGTATCATAGGCTCGATTTTGATAATAAACGCTCAAGTATAAATGAATTACGAAGCATCATAAATAATGCTTGTATTCTTCAGAGATAATGATAACAAACCTATACAAAA
>JAUELF010235450.1:0-13099 GCA_031471495.1 Clinocardium nuttallii
TGTGTATTTGTAGGCTAAGAGAGTGGTGGGTTACAATGACTATGTGTATTTGTAGGCTAAGAGAGTGGTGGGTTACATTGTTTATGTGTATTTGTAGGCTAAGAGAGTGGTGGGTTACAATGTCTATGTGTATTTGTAGGCTAAGAGAGTGGTGGGTTACATTGGTAGGACAAAACCTGAGAGACTTGTAGATGAACTGATGGCCGAGTTACAAACAGTAGAAACCCTCAATATGAACATAGAGAGAACCCAGACTCCGCCGTTCTTCCGTCTGTCTGTCATCAAGCGGTCAACACTACTGCCAAATGTTACAGATGATGAGAAGATAGAATCTCAGACGTCTGATGTGACCCTAGAGAAAGGGACACTCCATACAAAAAGGCATAGTGCTAACCAGGAGGACCCCCAGGATACGTGAGTAGGCCTAGGAGTTTTTAATGGTATTTTCAGAATATCATTACTATAACCCTTTGCCATATAAATTAATTTGCCTTGAAAACATCCTGGCAAAATATGTAAAATCTCTCTTAATAAAAAGATATTTATTGAATGGGTTGAAAATATTGTAGCAAGAGGTGAAATTACCCATCATGAGCAATATTCTCCTCTTGCTACAATGTTTTCAATAGTCATCTACTGCAGAGGCTTAAGAAAGCATCTTTATGTGAAAAAGGGTAGTGTGTGAGTTACAATTGTGCCTTTTTAGCTCACCTAAGCACGAAGTGCAAGGTGAGCTTTTGTGATCACCCGTCGTCGTCGTCTGTACATCTGTCTGTTAAAAATTTCCTACAAATGACTTCTCCTACTAAACCAATGGACAGATTTCAAAATAACTTCACAGGAATGTTCCTTGGGTCGTCCCCTTTCTAAGAATTTAATTCCAAGTAGAACTTTGGTTGCTGCGGCATCAGAAAAGGGGAAAATTGCCCAAACTTTAAAAATCTTCTTGTCCAAAAGTACTGGCCCAATTTGAAAATTTTGAACAAATGTTTTTTGCTTATTTTCCATATACATATGTATGTGCATTGTTAAAACTTTAAAAATCTTCTTTTTCAAGAGTACTGGTCGGATTTGAATTTTCTGTTGCACAAATAGTCTTTGGGTACCCTCTTCCAAGATTGTTTAAATATTTCCGATCCGTTGAAAAACATGGCTGCCAGAGGGCGGAGCTTGTTTTCCTTATATGTGCATTGATGACACTTTAAAATTCTTCTTGTTCAAGAGTACTGGCAATTTTGCACAAATGTTCCTTGGGTCACCCTCTACCAAGATTGTTGATGGCCTCCAGGGCTTGTTTTCCTAATATGATATACAAACTCACTTGCCAAATTTGAAAATAATTTGTCACAAATGTTCCTTGTTTGACCCTCTTCCAAATGTGTTCAATTAATTCTGATCTGTTTAAAAACATGGCCAACAGGCCAACAGGGATGGTGCTTTCCTTATATGTATAGAGTAAAAACTTTGAAAACGAATAAGCGATAAGAGCCATCATGGCCCTCTTGTTTAACATTTTCTCAATCGTGTCACGGCGGCCGGTTGACCTACTCATGTGTTTCCTAGTTTTCTCTCACCAGTACTCCACACAACAATCTTCCAAAGCAACTGTAGGTAGGTGAACTGGCCGACATGACTGAAAAGATTGTTGAAAACGGCGTTAAACCTAAATCAATCAATCGATAATCATACTCCCATTTTTACCATGTTTTGACAAAAGAACGGGGTTATTTCAGTCTAAAAGGCTGTATTTGAAACCAGAGACATTCAGCAGATTGAGATACCACAACAGCGTATCACTCGGCTTTAGATTTTCTAGGGAACCATAAAAAGAAATGGGAAAGTAATGGGAAAACGTGAAAAAAGCATTGCAAAAAATAAGGAATTTAATGTTAAGATGCATAAATGCTGAAAGTTGTCTGAATACTCTGAGGTGTCCACGCAACTGTTCCGTGATGTTCACAAAACCATTCAGGGGTGTCCATGGAACGTATCAGATCATCCCAAAGTATCCCTGGAAAGTTGTCCGAATACTCCGGGGATTTCCCCTGGAAAATCTACAGCCGGGCAAAAAGTACTATTAAAGTCTTTCAATTTTACATTCAGTACCAATCACCTTTTGATTATAAAACCATCGGGAATAAGAATATTGGCTTTCTTTAACACAGTCCAGTACCCATCATAATATGAGACGTTCACAAGAAAACCAACAGTATGGACTCTTGTGTAATGTGTCGACCCAGATCAGCCTATGCCCATGCTTTTCGCAGCCGACACATTCCATCACAAGGGGAAAGAGGTATATATTCATGAAACAGAAAATCCACAAGATATGAAAAGTGCCCAGTTTAGCCAGTGCAGTGATGCTATGAAACAGAAAATCCACAAGATATGAAAAGTGCCCAGTTTAGCCAGTGCAGTGATGCTTAGCGTATCCAGCGTGATACCTTACGCAGAGTTCACAATGTTGGTTTTCTCATATATTTAATTAATACCTCTAGCATGATCCAACAATGACGACTAGATTGGTCACAAGCCCTTACAATGACGCAGCCAAGTATAGCGAATTTACTGAATATAAAATAGATTTGGTTAACTCTACGGCGAACCAACTGGACTGGATGTTTGGAATCTATACATTAAATAAGGAAGTTAACTTCTTTTAGAGGTTAAACGGTTTGGTCAGGAGTGTAGATATCTACGTCCCTGAGCGGACCAACTGGACTGGGTGTTTGGAATCTATACATGAAAAGGGAAGTTAAGGTTAAACGGTTTGGTCAGGAACGTAGATATCTACATCCCTGAGCGGACCAACTGGACTGGATGTTTGGAATCTATACATGAATAAGGAAGTTAACTTCTTTTAGAGGTTAAACCGTTTGGCTAGGAACGTATATATCTACACCCCTGAGCGGACCAACTGGACTGGATGTTTGGAATCTATACATGAAATAAGGAAGTTAACTTCTTTTAGAGGTTAAAAACGGTTTGGTCAGGAACGTAGATATCTACATCCCTGAGCGAACCAACTGGGCTGGATGTTTGGAATCTATGTATACGTGCATAAGGAAATTAACTTCTTTTAGAGGTCTCCAACCCTGGTTGGTTCCAAAGGGCATTACTAGGTTATGTATGCCTGACTCTATAGTGCAATAGAAGGGACAGGTAACTCCAGATTTTCCATGACATAGTGACCGTTCTCTTACATTTCATCACATCGAAAAAATGCAGAAGTGTAAACTGTGGTACATACTGTACGAGGATAAAACCTTTCCCACCATAGGACATGTCTACAGCAGACACTTTTGAAATCCTGTAGGCAAAAATATAGAAGCTCTGTAAATGACGATATAAGTATTGACAAACTAGCATTGAAAACATTATCAAAAGAATGACGTGCTCTTTTTGAGCAATTTCTCCTTTTGCCACAATGTTTTCTAAAGCAGTCTGCTGCAAGTGGGAAAGGGATAAGTAGCAAGTAAATAGAATGGAGTGCTCCGCGGAGCACGTGTGTCACCTGCACCTGCTCATTGATAGTGTGACGGACAAAAAAAAAATGTAATCCCTAAGTGCCTACCATGCTACGCAGGGTGACACAAAAATAACTTGAGGTCAAAGAGAAAGAAATACTGAATCAGTTTTAGGAGATAAAAACTTTATTATGTACAAATCCAACTTGAATAATCATTTCTCAATATAGGTAAAGAAAGGGCCTGGGACTTCAGTTAACACCCCGTAAAACACATTTAAAAAATTCAGCCCAGAGACATCGGATCTAAACACATAATATTACACACACACACATACACAGATAAAGGTATCCCAAACAACTACACATGTATTAGTATTGTTCTTCTCACATCTACACACTGACACTGGTCAGATACTGGGATATATTGATAATGAGTGTTGCATTGCCAATGACAGATTTATATGTTAAATCTATCCCTGACATTTTCGACACAATATGTTGATTTAATTAAAAAAAAAAAATTAAATTGGCTGGCTTTGTCAATTTTTCTTATAAATCAGATTTGGGTAGACGAAAGGGATTCGGGAACATGCACCTGCAGACTTTTGAAAACATTGTGGCAAAAGAAACATTGCTCATGACTTTCCATATCTTTGCCCAAAATGTTTTGTTTGCTAAAAGTGGTCGACTGCAGATTTGTTGTTGTTGTTGTTGTTGTTGTTGTTATTGTTGTACTACTTCTTTCATCAGAATGAGATGGAAGAAGTAGCCTTGTTTAAAATTATTAGATATATTGCAAAATGAGAACATCTATAAAATTTGGAAAAACAAAGTGGTTAAAATATGTTAAAACATCAAAACTAAAATGTGCAATTGTCTGACATACCATCATGTAAACTTATGCCTCTCAGCCAATCACAGTGAAGTATTACATGCATGTGACTTACACTTATCCAATCAGATTAAAGAACTACAAACATCTAATGCTGGATAAAGTAAAAACATGTGAGTAAAAAAGTTATATATAATGTTTAAACGGCTCCGTGTAAAACAGTTTTTAAATTTTGTTTTGTTACAAAATGTAGCCACTGCTGTTATACATGAAGCCACCATTGTGAGCCTTGACATATCGAAAATAAATATTAAAAATAAATAAAGTAGTCTCCCTTTTTAGTGTCTATGTTAATGAGAACCAATTTAACCCTTCCCCCCTTAACCCTTTCCTTCATATAGACACTTTCTGACGTCTCTGCAGCAGACAGCTTTTTGAAAACATAGTGACAACAGAAGAAATTGCTCAAAACAAGCAATTTCTCCTTTTGCCACAATGTTTTGCACTTTTGGTCATAAATTATAGAGATTTTCCATTTTTTGACAAAATTTGTTAAAAGTCGTCTGCTGCAGAATTGTTGTATGAGGGAAAGGGTTAAAGTTGCATCTTCAGCAAACAATTTTTGAAAACATTGACAAAAGGAGAAATTGCTCAAAATGAGCATTTTTCCTTTTGTCACAATGTTTTCAATTTTTATAGGTTTTCCAGTTAATTTCTCAGTCATCTGCTGTGGAAACCAGGAGAAATTACTACTCATTATAATAAACATCTTCTCATTTTTCCAACAATGTTTTCAAAAGTTATTGGCTAACAAACATGTCAGTAATCATCTGTGTGATGGAAGACTTTTAGAACCATTACTGTTTTATTTTTTTAATTCATCAAACAAAAATACTCAAAGCACTTTTCAAGTATGTCAAGGCTCTAATGTAAATCAACTTAAGTGGGGGGAGAAAAGAAGAAATTGCTTAATTTGAGCAAGTTCTCCTTTTACCTACAACGTTTCAAATGTATATTATCATAATATTATATAGTATACAGTTATTCCATGACTCTGGGTTTATAACATAAAAGCGGTGTGTAACGGATGTTACTTTGTTAATGTTAATAATGAAATGAGAACAGTTCTACGAAAGTGTTCTTCTATGGAATTATGACCAAGGGACTGTTAGATAGTACTAGAATTTGGTCCAACAAATTTTTGCAAATATCTTTTAACCGTTTCCCACTTACAGACGACTTTTGTAATCATTGTGGCAAAAGGAGAAATTGATCATGAGCAGTTTCTCCTTTTGTCAGAACTATTTCAACTCTATTTAATAATTATAAGTTTATGTATAAAGATTTTTCTTATTTTTGCCAAGAGTTGTCTACTGCAGATTCTGTGTAGGTTTAACAAGCAGTAAGTACTCCAAAAAAGCAAATGTTTCTTTCCAACGATGTTTTCTCATCTGAAACAAAAAAACATACTTTCATTCGACAAATATTTTCCATTCTTTTCCTGTCTGAAATAAAATAACCATAGTGGTCATAGTATTAATCATCTAAACACTTTGATTCAGGTTGAGTAACTCTTGGTTTAAACCTGGGGTTATGTCCCTTGGTACATAATTGCAAAACAATGTTGTATTCAAACATGCTGTGTGCATGACAGGGGCAGAGAATAAAAAGGTTTGTGAGTGGACATAGTGGTGTGTGGATTAAGAACAGTATCTTATAAAAACAAAACAATCATTTACAATGCAGATAACTTGGAAAAGAGGACATTGCCGGTCTTGATCTTAACACTTTCCCTCCTACAGACGCTTTCTGATGCCTCTGCAGCAGACAGCTTTTTGAAAACATTGTGACAAAAGAAGAAATTGCTCAAAAAGAACAATTTCTCCTTTTGCCACAATGTTTTCCACTTTTAGTCATAGGTTATCCATTCAATTAAGAGATTTCCTATTTTTTGATAAAATATGGTTGAAGTTGTCTGCTGAAGAATTGTCATATGAGGGAAAGAATTAATCTGCATTGCTACAATATGTTCATAATTGTTGTTGGTTGCAGTTTATTATCCCTTACCCGCATACAAATAATCTGTAGCAGACATCTAGTGGATATTTTCCATATATGGCCAAAAGGAGAAATTGCCATTTAGAAGAAATTTATCCACGTGTCACAAAATGTTCGTAAGTCGTTTGCTACAGATGCATTAAAAAGAGTTTACATGTGGGAGCAAGGATTATAAAACAAGGGTTGAAGATGCACGGTGCCAGTGAAAGCTGATGTGGATTTGGGCAAATCCAACAAACTGTCCACGGTACTGGGGACTCGAAGGAAGCAATGAGCGTGATGTAAAAATGCTTGCTCCATAATAAGCCTTGGGTCTGGTAGATACCCTGATTGTTTGATTGATTGGGGTTAACACCGTTTTTCAACAATTTTTCCGTCATATCAAGGCGGCCAGTTCACCTACTCACATGCTTCCTGGCTTTCCCACACCAGTACTCCACATGACAGTCTTTCCAAGCAACTGGCTGTTTTACCACATTAGACTGTTAGTCCATTTGGTGGAAGATGGATGCATCATGCTTGTCACCAACTTTTGTCAAACATAGGAAAGTATGTTGGCCGAGCTGGAGTTGTAACTCACAACCCCTGGATTAACAACCTGTGTCGCTACCGACACTCTTTTCCCAGATGCAGGCGCCATAGAGATGTGCTACAGCCTGTGTTGGGCCACACACAGATATCATTTGTCATTAGTTCCTCCATGTAAAGATGAATACTAAATGCACAGGTATACTGGCTTGTCCGAGTCTTTACCCTATCCCACGTACACACAATTTCTGATGCTCCTGCAGGAGACAATTTTTGAAAACATTGTGGCAAAAGGAGAAATGGCTCAAGATGAGCCATTTCTCCTTTTGTCACATTGTTTTCAACTCTTCTCTATTTAATTATACTTTTGTTTCTAGAGATTTTCCACATTTTTGCCTGAATGTTTTCAAAGTCATCTGCTGCAGAGTTGTTGTATGTGTAATAAAATATTGAAGTATAAAAACGCATCTTGTTTAACCCTTTCTCACCTATAGACGCACCTGCAGCAGATGACTTTTGAAAAATTGTGAAAAAAGGAGAAATTGTTCAAGACAAGCAAGTTCTCCTTTTGCCACACTATTTTTTTAAACTTCTTCCAGTAATTATACTGACATTCATAGAGATTTTCCATCTATTTTAATAATAATTTTCAAAGTCGTCTGTTGCAGATTTACTGTATGTGGGAAAGGGTTAAACATTTTCCATTACCTGTACAATCAAAATGGATTGGGGATATTATGAAAACTATAAAACTAGTAACAAGAGCAGTCCAGACCGCTTTTTCAAAACTGTCAACAATTTTGATAGGAGGTATTTGAATAAATAAAACAAGAAAGATGGCTATGCCATGAAAACAATTCAATCAATCTTGACAAACTATAAGAGCTAGATATCAATCTGACACTATCATTTAATTTCTGTTGAACCTTTAACACTTTCCCACATGTAGACTCATTTAGACAAATTCGCAGCAGGCAAATTTTCATAACATTGTGGCTAAAGGAGAAATTGCGTATACGTATACTTTGAATATATTTTGTCAAAAAATGGAAAATCTCTATAATTGAATGAATGACCTCTGACTAAAAGTGGAAAACATGGTGGCAAAAGGAGAAATTGCGCGTTTTCAGCAATTTATTCTTTTGTCACTTTTTTCAAAAAGCCGTCTGCTGCAGAGGCGTCAGAAAGCGTCTATATGAGGGAAAGGGTTAAACTTGTAACATGTCCTAATCACCCAGGCTAATGGAATGTGTTTACCTTCGAAGGGTCACATTTGGAACTGTCGAGCCAAATTATCTTGATATTAGAACTTTTGTTGTTTAACTTCCTTTTCCGATGTTACAGGGTGGCTATATTTTTTAATTGCAGATTTGTTGAATGTGGGAAAAGGTTACATGCGGTTTTGTTATCACAGATGAAAATGCATCGAGTTGCGTGAAGCTAAAAAGACGTGTTGGCTGTTTTTAGCTCTTTCTGACCTGCAGACGCATTTTGATGCAATAGCAGCAGACGACTTTTGAAAACAATGAGGCCAAATGTGAAATTGCTCATGATGAGTAATTTCTCCTTTGGCCAATGTTTTCAACTTTATTTAACAATTGATCCATCTTTTATGGAGATTTCTCAGGTTTTTTGTCCGGACGATTTTAATGTTGTCTGCTGCAGACTTGCTGTAGACATCTATTATCTGACCTCTCTGCAGCAGATACCATGTGAAAACATTGTGACAAAAGTAGCAATTTCTCCTTTTTCCACATATTTTCCACTCTATTCCATAATTAAACTTGCCCATCTAGATATTATGTTCCATATCACTGACTATAGATTTAATATAGAGATTTGATACATGTGGAAAAGTCTTAATCAACAAAACCTGCGTTGAAAGATGAGACTCGTAAATATAAACTGGCCTTTTCAAACAGAAAAACGGAATTTAAATAAATATCAATCTAATTTTTTTATGTAACAAATAAATAAATAACCCTTTCCTACTTGCAGATGCAATTTTAAACATATGCAGCAGATAACGTTTTGAAAACTTTGTGCAAAGGGGAGAAATTTCTCCATTAGAAACAGTATTTTCAACTTATTAAATTATTATACTATCATATATATATATACAGATGTTCCATATTTTTTTGAAAGTCGTCTGCTGCAGATTTGACATTTGTGGGAACAGTTTAATCTGATATGAATTTTAAGAGCTGCTTGCTTTGAAAATGTCTATAACATCAAGTAACTCTAATACAGAGTTGGAAACATTGTAGGAAAAATGAGAAAAAACTAGTGTTCAGAAAATTCCCCTTTTCAAACAATGTTTTTGAAAATGTCAAATCTGGGTTAGTCTCAGAGAGAGAAAGAGATAAAGCCTTTCCCACATATAGACACTTTCTGATGCCTCTGTAGCAGACAACTTTGAAAACTTTATGCCAAAAGACGAAATTGCTCAAACTAGCAATTTTTCCTTTTGACACAATGTTTTCAACTCTATTCAATAAGTATGTCTTCATTTAGGAAGATTTTCCATATTATTGTTGAGATATTTTTAAAGTCATCTGCTGCAGATTTGTTGTATGGGGGAGAGGGTTAACCCTTTCCCTCATACGACAATTCTGCAGCAGACGACTTGGAAAATATTTTAACAAAATATAGAAAAATCTCTATAATTGAATGGATAACTTATGACAAAAAGTGGAAAATATTATGTCAAAAGGATAAATTTCTCGTTTTGTGCAATTTCTTCTTTTGTCACTATGTTTTCAAAAAGCTGTCTGCTGCAGAGGCGTCAAAAAGCATCTTTATGTGGGAAAGAGTTTAAAGAGAAAATTCTCCTTCTCCCTGTTGTGTGCAATTTGATTCTTACTCTTCATTCCTATCATCATATGTTGGAAATTTGTTAAACTTATACAGAGACTACAGTTTAAAATATTGTACAATCAGCCAGCTACTCTATTTCCAACAATTTTTCTGTATTGAAATCATAATTCTAATTTTCTAGATATTACACATTTTTGATTGAATGGTTTTAAAGCAGACAATTCTAAATAAAGCATGTAAAGTAAACTACATGTATTTCTAAAAAGTCTTAGATAAAGAATCAGGCTATGTTTTGTTTGAATGGGGCTTTACACAGCATTCAATGATAGTTAAGTTTCCTTGGTAAATTACCAGAACTACTGGTATTATTTACCCTTAGCCACAACTCAGAGAGCACCAGGGAATGAAGACATTTCTACCAATCTTAAAATCTTCGGTATGACCTTACCATGAAATTAATTGTAAAACCAGGTTACAGTGCACATAGGTAAATTAATTAAGTGTCAAACAGACTGTGTGTGTTTGATATAAGAGGCATGTGGTGAGTTTTTACTCTTTTTACCACATATAGATCCTTTATGATGTCTTTGCAGCAGACGAATTTTGAAAACATTATGGCAAAAAAGAGAAATTGCTAATGATGAGCAATTTCTCCATTTGCTGCAATGTCTTCAACTCTATTTAATAATTTAACATTTCACATTTATGGCGATTTTTCAAATGTTTGCTAGGATGTTTTCAAAGTTGTCTGCTGTGAATTTGTTGCAAGTGGGAAAGGGTTAAAATCTCCTTCAGTTTTATATCCTGTCACCTACCATTGATTTTTCTTTTTTAGAAACAGTAACCTAAACATTGATGCTTGTAACCTCAATATGATCAAAGCTAACCATTCTGCCATTGTTAATAATAGGCTGTTTATCCCTTTCCCACATACGACAAATCTGCAGCAAACGTCTTTGAAAACTTAGTGACAAAAACCTGAAAAATCGCCATAAAAGATAGCTTAATTGTTAAATAAAGTTGAAAACATCTGCTGCGATCGAGTCAAAATGCGTCTGCAGGTGGGAGAGGGTTAAACATGAAGTTTTTCTCACAAAAGGAAATTCACCACAGCAAGACTGTGATTTCAAATTTAACAGTAACCATTTACCTGACTTCTATGGTGGGAAATATTAAAATCTGGCAAATTTGAAGCTTGAATAAGAGCTGAAAAAAAATGTTGTTTGAAAATAATGAAATTTCTCAATTTGGACAATGGTTTCAAAAGTCATCTATTACAGAGGTATCAAAAGCATCTGTATCAATAATCAAAGACAATAGGGCTACAATTTCCCTGTATAAAATTATTTCAGTTATATCCGGGCGACAGTAAACATATTCATGATCCCTGGGTAAACAAACCAGCACTAGGCTAGGAAACATGCCTTACCCAAGGACACTCCACCATGACCGTTGTGCCACAAATGGGGATCAAACTTAAAGTTGTCTTGAAGCAAGAAGATTAAAGCAAGATTAAAGAAGATTAAAGCAAGAGGCACTGCATATAATCTGATATTCTGATGAAACTTAACATGCAGTGAAAAAAAACATGCAATCTAATCAAATAACAGACAGTCATTCATCATTCTGTCAACTTTTGTATTGAGAGAGCTTGATTGTATAATCTGTCTATAAATGAAATTAGATGATGGTCACATTATCAAAAGCCTTATTGTACCAAAAATATTTGCATGAAGTTAATGAGAAGTACTCATGACCCTTTCCTTTGGTAAAATTGACATTTCATGATAATTTCCATGTTTTGATAATGCCAGCAAAAGCAATTTTAATCTATAACATAATCATTGACTTTATATTTGGTCATGAAAATAAACCCTTTTCCATATATAGACACTTACTGATGCCTCTGTAGAAGATGACTTTTGATAACATTGTGGCAAAAGGAGAAATTGCAATTGAGCAATTTCACCTTTTGCCACAATGTTTTCAACTTTTTCAAAAATAGAACTATTATGTTCTGGAGATTTTATAACTTTGCACAGATACTTTTGCTGCAGATTTGTTGTATTTGGGAAAGGGTTAAAGGAGCATTTTCTGACTGCCTGTAGATCACAGATTTATATTATGCATTAACAGAGGAGAAAACATCTTAACACAAATCATTCCATTAGAAGAAAAATTAACAAAAAAATCATCATACCAGTACTTGGGGAGATAACTTTTACATTAAATCTTTTTCCTAAAAAAACATTTCTAAAGCATCTGTTGTGCTTTTCCAAATAGAGTATACAACAGAATAGAAATATTGAAATAACACACAAAATATAACTTTGCACAGCTCTAGATAACGGGTGTATTGCATGTTCTAAAACTCTTTTTTTTACCCTTAACCCTTTCCCAGCTTCAGAGGCATTTTGGCAAATCTGCAGCTTACAACTTTGGAAACATCATTGCATAAGAAAAATTTAATCATATTTTTTTTTATTTCCACAAAAATGTCAACACTATTCAATAATACATGTACATGTACTACTTTCATTTATAGATAATAACTATATTTTTGCCAAGTTATTTTCAAAGTCATCTCCTGCAGGAAAGGGTTAAATCATATGATACTCAATATGTTTCAGCGAGACAATTTTTTTATTTCAACAACAATAGGTTTTGGTTAATTTTCAAGAGAGAGATAAGGTGAAAACAAATCTTTTTCCACCCCCTTATCTATGCTTCTGTCTGATAGACGCTTGACTAAATTGTTTTCATTTTTCCCATTCAGAATCTTAACAAACAAATAAGGTGCATGGAAATACTAATCTATCTACACGAATCTATCTACAGGTTTTTATTTTGAATTAAGTATTTTTCATACATGTGCATTGTTGTAAATGAAAAGGTTTAAGGGGTAAAAGGCATTCACAAAAACAATCAATGACAGGTGGTTGAGAAATAGACAGGGTTTCCAAAGTTCATGACAAAGACAAGTATATATGGATTGCAACATAACGAGTGATGGAGTATTATTTACACTTTAAAATGATCCTCTCTTCTGGATTTTCTGTAAAATAATGTGAACAATCACGTATAGAACTAAAAGAAAACTTTATAAACACAAGGAATCAAGCAACAGTTGTCTTCAGACAGCATAGATCACCATATACAGAGCTAAAGATAATGCTCTAAAGTCCTTTTTTGATATTCAAACCCTATATTGTTGGGTACTCAAAAGACTTGTCTCAGTGACTGTGAGACAATTCTTTAAGTACCCACAACATAGGATTTGGTTGAGTAATAAGAGAAATATTGTGGGGAATTCAATTCCTCTTATCTAGTCCTCTGCCACATGGTTGGGTGGGGGAACTTAGTTGTAAATCAAAACTAAAACATTTTTCTCATGC